>APFE030297667.1:198303-239588 GCA_000404065.3 Pinus taeda
TGATGGTGGATAATTCGAGGTAAGGGCCCATAAATGAAGGGGACTCCTTCCTACAAATCCTCTCCCTTGTTCTTCCACGAATTTGGCTGCCAAGTGCTCATTAAAACCTTTGATTTTGTCTCAAAATTGACTAAAAAACTGCACAAAACACCCATTAGACTTGTTGGCATAATGACTAACCCAATTCATTCTATTAGCATAAATATAATAAAAAACATGCAATAAAATAATGAGAATGGTGGATTAAGTTGAATTAGGAGGTTGGATGAGCCCATATAATTATCCATTTTTGGGGCTCATCAGGCTTCTCAATGTGTCTGCCAAGCCAGAAGAGTTCCCCACACCGTGCTACCCATCTGATGCATAGGTAGATTCTATGTAGTCTACAACCTTGATAGCCATGTAATATCTTTCATGTAAGGCATACTATGTCAGCTAAACCAAATCACAATAAACCAATGTACCTTAGCATAATTCAGGGAGGATACCTTGTCTGTAAGATGATCAAATCAATGTGATACATGTATAAAATAATCATAACAACATATAGACATATATGGAATACATGTATCAACACATAAACATCATTCTAGCTAGGGTCCAATCATCAATGCAAGGCCATATCAAAAATTCATGTTATGACCTCATGCATGACAACAACCATTACTCTATTGCACACATTCCCACATGAAACTATCAACATGCATAAGAAATGCCTAGTCAACTACACATACATATGAATGCATGTAGTCGAGCATAAGAAATCAATTCTTGTAATCAACCTACAAGAATGATACATGTAACCAAAACATTCAACAATGCACATGGCATACAACGATGTAGTCAAGTGACATATAATCAACATGTAAGTGATCTATAACCATATGAAACTAGTTATATACTTTTGACGATGCATAGCACAAAATCACATCAAGTTCCTCATGAAAACCTTACTATAATCATGATCAACATGATGCAATGCAACAAGCACAAGGAATGCAAGTGTAAGAGACACACATACAACTAACATGCATGCATGACCAAGCACCTTCACCAAAGGAGAGCACAACCACACTATGATACCAATCTATAACATCCCCTCCTCCCAGGTCCACCCAAGCAGCCAACCAACCGAAGTAAACATGTGATGAGAGAGGCTACTATAAAGGATTCAACTTCCTTGGTGACCTTAAGGAAATGGAACCGACTGAACATATCAGACAAACCCATCCACATCATCCACAACACCCTTAGGAGACATGTCATCCACTCAAACATCCTATCCCTGATTCCCATTGATGATTTAAGCCTTTTAACCCCTGGTCGGTCTCATGATATAGGAAATACAATGACCAGAAGTGAAAGTCGCTCTCACAGACCTGTGTGCCAGCATGCTTGGACTTTTTCTGGTAGACCTGTGTCAGAATCCCTGAGCTTTGAGCCACTTTTCTAGCCCAAATCCCCGACCTTTTCCCATAACTTTTTATAACCTTCAGAATCCATCAAAGACATGATGACAATATAAACAAATAAAAAATCAACCTCAGGACTAGGCCTGAGCATCCCCAACTGAGACTTATTTTGTCAAACACTTGGCATCAATGCAACCTTATATAGGTCTAGGATACAAGATAGAGCATACAAGATTGAAATAACTTATGAAACATAACCAAAAGGATCACCTCCTTCTCCATTGAATTATCATATCATCAATTAGGTATTGCATCCATCCATTCAACAATTACAAGTAATTACATGAAATAACTGACATGAACCAACCATTTAACCATGCTTATAACTAACATAAACCATATAAATATCAAAGATATAAAAACCATTAAATCCACATTTAAACCAGTGTAAAAGTAAGATAACTTAGCTTTTATTAACCATACACAAATCCAACTAGGTTCAATACTTTCACGTACCACCCGACCATAGACATGGTTGAACCAAATCTCTCTTTCGGCCAGTCACCCCCGTGCCATATTTCAAGCATGAATTTGGGATCTCATAGAACAACCAATCCATGAACAACCAAGGGAATTCAGAGGTTAAACCACCTACCCTCATCAAACTGTGATCACACCAAAACCGGTGCTCCGATCACAACCGAACTAAACTTGGAATGGCATATGGAATCCATCACTATCCTTGAGGAATTGTTCAGCTCCTTGTCTCTCAAGCTTTACCGCAATCTAATCCCAGATCACTAGGCCCTAAACCGAGACCAGTTTCTCAGGATTTACCACAATCCAAACCCATATCACTAGGACCTAAACCAAGACTCCTCCCTTAGGCTTTACCGTGTATCCTGCGAAAATCGTTCAAGGGATTCCTATGCCTTTGGGAATGAATCTTGAGACCAGCTCCGCCCCAGATTCTGAAATCCATTTGGCAAACCCAAGTTCAAAACTGAGATAAACATCCCAACATACCATGGCATCCAAAAAAAATCAAGGCTAGGCTAAAAACCATTGTCATAACCCACCAAAACCATGCCACCGACAATAAGAGAACTATAAACCAACATTTGCATGTCCAAACCGGCTAGGAAGTCACACATGCAAAAGGTTACCTGTGAGTATTCATGTTGAAGCTGCCTGATCCTGCTCTTCTTCCTTGATCCTTGCTTTCCTTCCTTTCCTTTTTCTTGCTTTTCCTTTCTTGATCCAAAGTTATAGTGCTCCAAGAAAACTCTAAGTGACCAAGAGTGAGAGAGAGAGAGAGAGAATATTGAGAGAGCTCCAAACTTGAACTGACAAAAGGTTAGCAAAAGCTTGCCCACAAATCCTCAGAAGATGAGGCCTCTAATTTCTTCATTTTCCATTATTTTCCTTCAATTTCCTCCTCACATGCAACCTGTGACATTTCACCTTACATTTCTCCTAATTTCCTTTATTTTCATAAATAAATGTGCCAAAAATTCCTTTTTTCCTTTCAATGTCTTTACCTTAGCCTTTTTCAATTTCCATTAGCCAAAACACACATCCAATGATACCCACTAGGATATCTTTGCCCAACATTAAGCTTGGAATAAGTGTCCTTTAACTGTGGTCGTATTTTTCCTTTATTAACTTTTATTACATGAAATTTTCACTGGCCCTGTTACAGTAGGTGTATGTCTTGTGTTGTACACCGGGTGTAGGTGTATGTGTTGTATGTCGGGTGTAGATGTATGTATTTCATGGTGTTATATGTCATGTGCGTTTGTATGCATGTGGTGTACACTATGTGTATGTGTATGTGATTGAAGAGAAGTGAAGGCACTAGGTGCTTGTTGGGCATGGAAATTGATCCAGTGTGTGTGTGGAAAGGACAAAGGTAGAAGAAAAGAACCGTTTGAAGGATAAGTACCAATATTTCATTTCAGTTTTATTATGCATGTGATTTATATTTTGATTTATGATGGTTTCATTTTGAGCTAACCAGATGTGATATGATTATACATGATGATTTAGTCAAGAGCTAATTTTACTTGTTGTGACAAGAAGTATTTGGAATTGTAGGTGTACCTTATTGATGAGCTACCAATGAGGCATGATTCGAATTTATTTCAATTTGTTTTGAGCCTAATGGAAATTATGTGCTTGGTGCGGGAAAGCATGAAATGTCCGGTTTGTGTGGTTGAAGTTTACAACAAGAATTAGCAATAGTAGCTAAAGGAATTGGAACAGGGAACATTATGCTGGTAAAACACTTCAAGAGTAGGGTCATCATGGGACACTGGTACCCAATAGTGTCCATTGATTACCATGAGCATGTTATGATCATTATGATTCCTTTGAGGCAGGGATATGCGTTCATTTTTGGACCTTTTGATGTGAGGAAACATTTCCAAGGGATGGATCACCCGAGAAAGGGGATGTCGTGGAACTTGGAAGGTGAGTAACTGCATAGAATGTGGTTATCGGAATGCCTGAGGGATTTTGTAGTAGAGAAAGGAAGGTCAGGGGATGGATTTTTTTGGTCATTAGCATTGCTAGATGGAATCAGATGCACATTGGGAGTGTGCCTTGGAACAATGAGCTAGTAATTTTTTACTGAGGGAATAGGTAGTGCAAGGATCGTAGCGTTGGATATTGGACGTGAAATTTGACTTTGGCAGTGGATTTTGGACTTCCTGTGAAGACGGTGAATCATGGTATTACTTTGAGGGTGGAGGTGTGAGACTCTATATTCCCTTGTTGCTGATGCACACTATGTATCCTTCATTGTTTGTTGATCTAGGCAAAGGAGTTTTGATATATGTACATATTTATGTATGGTTCTTATTGTAAATACTGTAATGAGTTGTGTTATAAAGCTTCACTAAACATTATGATTGTCATATTTTCAACAATGTTCATTGTAAATACTACAACAAGTTGGGTTATAAATCTGCATAGGAAGTATGTTTTGTTTCTAGTGGTTTGTTGGTCATATGTGTCATAGAACATCAAGGACAGTGTTCCCATAAGGGGGTGGGATCTGTAACAACGCCGGGTTAAAAAAAGAAAACCATGTAACAAATTTAATAAAGGAAAAATCAGACCAAGGTCATGGGACACGTATTCCAAACTGAATCTTGGGAAAAACATCCTAGTGGGTGTTCATTTTGGTTTACTATGGCTAAGCAAAATTGGAAAAGGCATTGTAAAAGGAATTGAAAGTGAAAAGAGGCATTAATTGACATTTTATCTATGAAAATAATGGAAAATAGGAGAAACGAAAGGTGAAATGTCACAAGTTGCATGTGAGGAGGAAATTAAAGGAATTTTTTTGGAAATTGAAGAAAATAGAGGCCTGAATGATAAAAATGATTTTGAGGATCACTTCACGAGATTTTGTCAGTTGATACTTTTTTCAGTTCAGTTTTGGGAGCTTTCCCTCTATTCTCTCATACTCTTGCACACTTAGAGAATTCTTGGAGCACTCTGGCATTGGAGAAAGGAAGGAAAAGGAAGGAAAATAAAGAAAATAAAATAAAGGATCAAGCAATGAAGACTTGGATCAAGTGGATAGAACGGGATCACTTTTCACGTATCGAGTTGCATGTATGATTTCCTTGGTAGTTTTGACATGCATGGTACATGAATGTGTGTATTTAGTTATCTTGCTGTCATTAACATGGGATTTTCTAGGTGTGACAATGGTTTCAGCTTTGCCTTGCCATTTTTGGATAGCCATGGTGTGATGGGGTTCTTTCTTTGGTTGAGCTTGGATTGTCGGATGGTTTTGGAACCGAGTGAGGTGGTATCAGAAAAATTTCCAAGGGCATAGAAATCTCTTGACCAGTAATGGCGAGATACGTGATAAAGCCTAAGGCTGGAGATGGGAAAATTCCCCAAGGTATGGGTGAATAAATCTAGATGCATCCATGCTTGTTTATGTCCTATTGATCCCTTGACCAGTTTTGGTAGGATTATGGTAAAGCTTGGTAGTGTATGTTTCTTTGTTTGGGCCTAGGAATCCCTTAACTGGTAATAGCGTGATTACAATAATTCTTGGTGGTATAGGTGAGGGTTTCAGGCCTAGAAATCCCTTTATCAGTAATGGGGGTATATGTGGTAAAGCTTGAGGAAGCCCTGGTTGTTTAATTGTGAGTCCCACATTCACGCTTGGAATATGCCACGAGGGTGATTGGTTGAAAGAAAGATTTGGTTCATCCCAATCAATGGTTGGGTGGTACGTGGAAGTCTCTAACTTGGTTGGATTTTTCATTTGTTAATAAGAGCTCTTTTCCTCTTGTATTTTCATGAGTATTTATGATTTTTTTTATGTGGCCTTGATGGTTGTTATTTCATTGTTATTATCCTGGTTGTATGCTGATTATAAGTGTTATCACCAAAATAGGTCACCGATAGGCTGCTGATCAGACTATCTCAATGTAACTATTTCAAACCAAGCTTTTGGCTGAGGTTTAACCTCCTCGGCTTGAGAGGGCTCTCTCAAGGGTTAATGATATTGATTAATGATAATATAGATGGCTAACTCTATCTTGGTTTAGTGGTAAGGTTTCTTGACATGAAAGCTGAGACAAATAAGGTTCTTAAGCAAAGACAATTCACTCAATAACATAGGTCAAAAGAGTCATTCCATTACTAAAGGAAGTCAGAGCATAGGGTTATGAATTCTGAGTAATAGTAATGAAATCTACTGCTGATGGTTCAAAGGTGGTTTACTCACAAGATTCTGAAAAAACACAGTCATCTCATTACTAAAGGAAGTCAGAGCATAAGGTTATGAGTTCTGAGTAATAGCAATGAGATCTACTGCTCAACACAATCACTCCATTACTAAAAGAAATCAAAGCACATGGTAGTGAATTTTGAATAATAGCAATGTGATCTAGTGCTAGTGGTTCAAATATAAAACACGGTCATCTTATTGTTAAAGGAAGTCAGAGCATTAGATTATGAATTCTGAGTATTAACAATAAGATCTACTGCAAGTAATTAAAATAACACATACATCAAGAAAGGATGGAACTCTATCAAACTCAGTTTTGTTCAAGAAAACCTTTCTGCATTACTGATTGTATTCCTTCACATAAAGCAGCAGCTGAGCCAAAAATCTCCAACCCTTTGTGCATTACATCTTCTCCAATATATAGAGTTCATTACATGACTTAGATTGCTCCTCCAGCATGAGGGGAATTCGAATTTGCAATTAGTGACCCCTATTCTAACCATAAAACAAACCTTTAAATGCATTTGACAGCTAACTAGCAGTCCTAGAGACGTAATACAACTAGGAGTGTAACTCCTTATTATGATTACAACAAACTTATCTAAACATTTAAATGAATTCTTTGATAGCTGCGACCTCATGAAGTCGAATTTGATGAAGCTTCCCACGTTGTCACTTGACTGCTGATGACAAACCCTAGAAATTAGGGAACATGTTTCCCTGTTTTTAGGCTTAGGATCCTTGAAAATGGCACGTGGGACAATGCCATTATCTTCTCACTCATGACATATTTTATGCAACTGAAGGAGGTTTTTGTATTCCATGCCGTCTAGAACAAAAAACTCTCTTAGTTTTTTAAAACACTTCTCCAGCTGTCCATATTTTGTCCTTGCAAAACACGTGTCAAACAGGAAAAATCTGTTCTCTGAAATTAGGGTCTCAAAGAAAGATTATTATCTCCCAAATGAAAACACTTATGAAGAACGTGAGATAGGTTATTGTATTTGGATATTTTTTGAAGAGAAACCTCCTTCATAATTCCAAAATACCTTTCCCTGTGACCCGAAACTGATCTTAAAAAAGACTGCTAAAACCAGAAGACAAAGCTTGACTTTCAGCAGTTTCGTAGTGCAAGTTTAACAATACATTCCTCCCACCTCATAATGAATTTGAAGAAACGGAAAGAGGTTTTTGTATTATGGTACGTTAGGAAGAAAAGCCTCTTTCAGTTTTCAAAATTTAGTTCTCAGCTGCTCAGGACCCCTTCTGGAAGTTGACTAGTAAACGCAGAAAGCAGAGTTTTTTATGCTGAAACAAGCTTTTTCAGGGATGTCGTAGCGCGCTACGAAAACTCCTAGTTCAGTGATTTCGTAGCTAGTTTCAAAATTTCTCCAAAATGATGTGAGATATGACTTCTAAACACCTGGTGAGGCTTCTAGGACATGGAATGATGCTGTCAAACCTTATTTGGAAAAGATATATGACATTAAAAGACTTATAACCTTATGACCTAACCCTTAAAGCATGAAATGACCTAGAGACCCTTTAACACCATGACTAGAAGAAGGATTTGTAAATGAGAATGACACTAATTGTGATGAGATGACTCAAAACTTATAAGATTATGACTAGAAACAAGGCAACTTTCCAAAGCTTAGAGACAAAGATTTTAGGGTGATAATAATAAGAATGGTTTTATGACATACTTTATTTATGGTTCTCATCATGTTTGATTAGCAAATTAATGGATTATGAATGCATGTCCTAATAGATTTTATTATAGCTACTGTGAGAGGGAATTAGACCTTCTTAATGATTCTCAGATAAGTGTGAGATCCCTATGACCATATATGTGATTATGACCTATAGATTACATGTTCATGATGTCTTTGACAAAATGTATGCCATCGTTTGGATGGGCCAGGTTAAGTCCTTAATCAAGCTTTAAATTAAAGGTTTGTCTTTGTGCCATTCATTTTTCTGAATGTTTCATTAAGTTATGGGCAGTGGTTTGGAGACTACCCCTGAAAAAGTGCCTTTGATCTCACGGTTACAGGCACAGACTGGGAGAAAAAGACTGCAGTTGCTCCCTTATAGGCTTATGCATGTGACTGGAGGGTTACAGTCATTCAGGTAGTGTTGTGGTGGCGTTTGGGAGTCCAGATTAGTGAAACGTTAATTTAACTCAAGGTTTGGACACTTGGAAGGGTGGTTTAGCTCTTGGGAGTCTTGTAGCACTTAAGGGAAGTCAATAAGGTTTTGGTTTTGTCGATTCCACTTCCTTAACGTGATTTAGGAGGTTGATTCATGTCATAGTAGCTCTTCCTCTCATGTTTACCCTGGGAGGTCTGTGTAAGTGGGTAGATATGGGATGGGTGATTACAAAAATCAATCTCATATCAAGCAATCATGGTAAATGGATTTTAACAACAAATGACTATTTCACAAAGTGGGTGGAAGCAATTCCATTCAGAAATTCAATTGATGTTGTGGTTATGAAGTTTATTGAAGAAAATAATTTATCAAGGTTTGGTTGTCCAAGGGAATTAATAAAAAATAATGAACAAGCTTTCATTTCTATTTAAAAGATTGGTTTTTTCCAAAAGTATTAGATTTCTTTACATCATTCCACTCCTTACTTTCCACAAGGGAATGGATTGGCTGAGTCTTCCAATAAAATCCTAAATAAACTCATAAAGAAGGTACTAATAATTGATCAAAAAGTAAGTTGGGACAACCACTTAAAATTTCTAGTGTGGGAAAATAGAGTTTCCCCTTAGAGAGAAATTGGTAAATCGCCTTTCCAACTAGTGTCTGGTACTAAATCAATACATCCCACTTAGTTAGATTTTCCATTCATGAAGATTTTGCAAGATTCTTATGAGGAAAAAAATAACTTTTCAAGAACAATCCATCAGATAATTGAACTAAATCAAGATAGAGAAGAGATTCAACACAAACTTCTCCAGTACAAGGATAAAATAAAGAGCATCTTTGACAAAAAGGTAAGGGAAAGTTATTTCAGACAAGGAGATTTAGTTTTTAGGTGGGATGCCAAAAGGTCAGAAAAGGGCAAGCATGTGAAATTTGATAATCTTTAGTTGGGTCCTTTCAATATTGAGGAAGTTAGAAGAAACAATACTTTCATTTTACAGAACTTGGAAGGAGAATAATTCTCATTGCTAATCAATGAGAAGTATTTAAAACATTACATTCAATTTTGAGGAAAACTTCATTTAGTTCATTGTAAATAATGGTGTGATTTACTTTTCCAGAGCAGGTTTGAAATTTTTCTTATGGAATTGACTCCATAGCCTAAGGTGTGTTAGCCTCACTCTCATGTGATGAAAACAATTCTAAGTCAAAAGTAATTAAATTAATTAAAATCAATAAAATTGGATTTAATCCTACATTTCTAGATTGAGTTTGTTCCTCATGGTTAGGAGTCAGTTTAGGCCTAGTTAGTTAAGAGATTCTCTCCAACTAGTTAGGCTCCTAGATTAGTGTTTTGTTGAGAGATTTGCTCAACCATAGTGTCCAAGATAGACGCACTATTTTGAGACAAATTCTCCTCATGTATTTATATGTATCATAACATTATTTTAATAATCAGAATGTGAGGAATACATCAAGGCTGAGGCCTTTTCCGACATGTTTGGTTCATGTTTATGTGTCTGATATTTTTATATATTATTATTTGAACTCCCTCAATGTGAAGGCACATGGATCTGCAAGTTCTCTGCATATCGCAAGGGGAAGCAGTCCCCTGATGGATTCAATGTTAAAACATTTTCTTGCTATATATCTTTTTGAAGAAAATATTCAAAAACAATTATTTCTTATGTACTTTGTAAATAACATATGTACATGAATCTTTAAGCGACATATAAAATTTGGTTTATTATTAAATTTTATTTAATTGTCATAAATAAAGCACCTTTATTTTTAGTGTGATCCTTTCTACAGTCGGGATCTTCCTTATGCCGGTCAACAACTCTTTTTCATTTATGCGACCCCTCCATCTTTCTCGACATTTAACATGAGGTGGGGTGCAAAAAGTGATTTTTTGAAATCAACCTTTGCATCTGGGTGTTAATTCATACATTGTGCACCCCCCTAACATTTTACCACTTATAGCCCTACCCCCCCAACACATGCCATACCACTCCAGTTTTCTGCCAAGGTTAACTGTGCGGTAAAGTTTTATCCGCTCTGCCATATTTTGTTCTGGTCAACTACATTATTGCCACATCCATTTCTCAAATCCATTGACCATTAACCATTAATGGAAAATATTTTTGTTACATTTAATTTCTTATATCATTAATATACTTTCTCCTAATCTTTCATATACACTCACTCCTGCCACCATTTAAACAATTTTTTCCACTTTCATTTCTTTCCTCATTTTCCAATTGCAATGAACCTGAATGCAACATTACAGTGATTGAAATCTATCAATTTCAGAAGTCTCGACGCTTTAATTATATGGGCAATTCATATTATTTTTCATCTTTTACTTTTCAAAATGAGTCTAGTTAAAGGAGAGCCCCAAATTCAGCCTGAAACCATGCCCTCTTATGTGACAACCAAACTTGATGAATTTCCTTTATTCGATCGAGAGGACAAGATAATAGAAACAAAATGTGAATTTGATCTTTATGAGCTTCAAAATTGGGCCTTTCATAGTTTTAAATATAGCAGTGATGAATTATCCTATTGGGAAACAATGTTTCCCCAATTTATGTTCCCTCAAACCCATCACTTCCTAGAATTAGTTGTATGGTGTGTTGAAAGATATTTTCCTAGTGAAAAGTTGTATTTTCCCAAAATGGAGAACCCTTGTTTTATATAATTTTTGAATCCATAATGAAAGCTCTGTATATTACCATTCCTATTTATTTGCACTGGTGCTCTTGAAAATTTATCAAAAATTGACCTTTGAAAAGAGAGCATCTATTTTTGAAGCATTTATGCCTGAAGGAACTAGAATCCACACTCATAATCCACCTTATCCCTCATCTATGTTCTCAGATCTCTAAAGATAGATTAATCTATATTATGTTTCTTATTAAGGTATCAAAGTGATGAGGTAGTTGATGAAATAATTATAGATTTTATGTCAACTTTCTCACCAAGGAAGAATCCAGAGATATTGTTTAACTACAGACAGTTTCTTTCTGAAGCCATTCATGATCTGTTTCTAAAATTTGGAGTTGAGAAAGCATTTAAATATCAATATGTACTAGTTTATTTATATATATATTATTAGTGACACAATTTTCAAATACAATTGCAGAAACAAGATTTATAAGGAAATCAATGGTGAGTGTTGCATTGGATTTTATTGGTTAGAAAAAAAATTGAGGATTTTTTTTGCTGATTTTGTAGACAAATTTCTTCATGTGTGTTACAGTTTTCTAATGAATGATAATGTCCCTAGAATCTTGCCAAAAATCAAGATAATTATGCAACTCAATGAGAAAATAAAGCTAGGTGACTAGTACGTATTTAAAGATTTTACTGAGATTAGATTGTATGGATGTGAGCTCCCACCCATTAATTGCTAGTCTTTCTTCCCATACATATTTTTTCTCTTGATTTTATTAAACATAGCCTTAATGTAGATCAAGTGCATTTTTTACAAAGGAGGAAACAAGCTTTGTTTAAACTAAAGGGACAAATGGGGCCTTTTGTGTTAAATTTCAAATCAACGGATAAAGAAGTGGAACAATTGTTAGCTCAAACGAAATTCAGATCGGGAGTAAGTTTTCCATATGACCCAATAGGGAAAATTTCATCCATTAGGGTTCAGTAGAAATCTCCACCATATTTTGATGTGTCCAAACTAGAAATAGAGAATTTTCAAACAAGGAAATCTAGGAAGAAAATAAATTACAAGAATTGATAGAGGAATGAGTAAAAGAGAAATCAGTGGATCCTAACGTATTAAAAACACCTCAGTTAAAGGAAAAGGGGCTTAAGAGGATAGTTCAAAGTGTATCAAGGTCGGAAGAAGATACGTTTAGAGTGTATATATATGGTTTCTTTGCATAATTAAAAAATATATATCCATCATGGAGACTGGAAAGGTTGGTCGCATCCCAACCTCCCTCTCAACCTTCATCAACAATGGGAATCTTTAATTTGTAACCTAAAAGGAATGTCACACATCTATACATCACTTTGTGATTAGCACACTTGGAAATTGAGTCCACACCACATATACACAGTGAAATATGGTTATGAATTCCTTGCAAAATGGTTTCGTCACCCAAATCCTAATAATTTGTGGAAGAAAATATGGCAAAGGGATGGGATTCCAAAAGTCAACATATTTTGTTGAGACCTAGTACATATAAATATATTAACAATTGGAAATTTAAGTAAAAGGAACGTCAAAGTCCCATCAATATGTACCTTATGTAGAACAAAAAAGGAGAACATCTCTCACCTCATACTCTGTCACTTTAACTTAGTGTTTTGGTGAGAGACTTATGCAAATTTAATTCATATTGAGGAAATTCTTGAGACCTGGTTTGATATGTTTGGAACATGGAAAAATAAAATTCCATGGCTAAGAAAGACCACCTCTCTCTCCATCCAATGTTGGGAAGATCTACCAAAATACATTTGTTGGTTTGTATGGCTTGCCATAAATAGGGAAATATTCAGAGAGAAGCAACCAAATCCTCTAAAGGTGGCTCATTCATCATTAAATCTAATGTTTGAAATAATCACAATTTTATGTATAAAGAGTCTGAGCTGAACAAACTTACTCCAATTGAAATAGCTTGGATTAAGGTGGGCAAGCCAACAGATCATGCTAGCAACTTCAAATTACGACCAACTGGAAGAAGGAATAATTGTATCATAAAGAATCTAGCAGACTTCCGAAATTGGCATTTGATAAAAAATCAAAATTTTCTATCTTTTTATGTTGCCTTGAAAGGAAATCTAGGGTTGGTAAGAGCAGGTGAGGTTATTCTTTGCCTTGATGGAAAAATAGAGATACAACATGCTTAGGTCCCGAGAAATGCAATGAATAACCAAGATAAATGTCTCACCCTTTGGAAAGGATTAGAACTAGAAATAGCTTGGAAATCCTAAAATTCATCGTGTTCAGTGACTCAATGATTGTAATCCATCAGGTGTGGGAACCAAGGGGATTGCAAAATACACCTCTATAACCCATATTGCAATGGATTATTCTCCATACCCAACAAGTCAAACAAATTGAATTCTTTAATGTACCTAGGCAATTGAATTCTCAAGATGATGCATTGGCCAATAAAGGGACTAGGTTCGATTAGGGGTCCTTAGAACTGGATAATAGGGTAATAGTTAATTTATCACTTCCGTGAAATGCATCTATATCCATATGGTATAAAAAAATATGTAAAGGCACCCATAGTCAAACATTTGTAAAATTACATGAGGAGAAAGAATTGTATGCAAAATCATGCAATCATAAGGGTTAGACCCACATAACAGCGATGGTAATGAAGGATTGGCGGTTGCCATTAACTCTATAACTCGGGAGTTCAAAAAATTGGCACCCCCATCCAAATTATTGTAACAAATAGCACATGATTGATGCCCCACGTGCACACAATTGTTCCCATATCTTATCAAATCTCAATGGTAAGTGGAAAACAAGGGTGATGAGAGAAACGATACCAAAACCACATTCAATTCAATTCAATGCAAAATGAATTAATCCCTCATCCATTTTATGCCAATTCTCTGTTGGAAATAATACTGAGAGGGGGGGTGAATCAGTATTATCTGGTCAATTATTTTCTTTTTCAAACCCAGAACATATACGCTACTTTAGTTAGAGAAAGCCACGTATATATGCAACTACAGATAAGGAAACCCACGTATACCATACAAACTTATAATTTAAAATATTCTACAGATGTTGAACATTAATCTGTGCATCAGGATCGTATAAATAGTAACCAGGAACAGAAAAATAGAGCAGAAGACAATCACACACAAGAACACAAGAGATAAGGTGGAAACCCAATGTGGGTGAAAACCACCTGTTGCAATATGTCTCTATCTTTTCAATTAGAAACTTCTTTTTACAATGATTCTGCACTGGTGCAGTCCTTTAGTAGTACGCAGGCTTCTACCTACAGAGAGCTACAACCCTCTCTCATTTTCCAGCTTCTCCTGGAAGGGAGCTACAACCCCCTTAGCTGTTGTACTAGTTGAGATAATAGTACGCAGGCTGCTACCTGTAGAAGACTACAACCTTCTCTTCCTTCCAGGGACCATGTTTCATAAATTTTCAGATTGGATCCACAAATAACATCAATCAAACATCAAGAATTTCTGCATCAACCAATCACCTTTTCACCAATCAAAACTGAATCAAAATAAACAATTCTCTGACGACTGTACCCAGATCATAATAACAGTAATCACGCCCCACTTCTGAACCCAGAACACTGTAGCAATAAACAGAAGCAGCTAGAACATAAATCAAGAGATGTATGCTACTTCACTATTCAGAAACCTGCGTGGATACGCTTCTGTGTCAATACCGACCTGCGTATACGTGACTTAAAAGAACAACGTGTATACGCGCCTTCGCTTCATTGAACCACTATTCCAGCCTTAAGATTTTGACCCATCAATAGAACTTATCCTTCTCCTTGCACTCATGTTCCTTCTTCATTCAGATCCAGATCTGCACCATAACCCAATCATAGTATTCCAGATCTAGCACTTTATATCAGATATTCAATAATTCAGAAGATGCCTTGCGAAATGATCTCCTTCCTCTTTTATAGGCTTAGGCCATTCACAATACCACGGACCAAAAAACATAACAATTCAATACCATGGACCCAAAATCATAGGTTCAAATACCAAGGACTAGATACCATGGACCAAAACCATAGGATAAAAAACTGTCGGACTAATACCATGAACCAACCATAATATTTCCCATGTGCGTGTGCTTTTCTCTACATGAAAGTGCGTGAACTTTTCTCTGCATGAAAGGAACTTTTCTATGCATGAAAGTGCGTGAACGTTTTTCTGCATTAAAGGAACTTTTCTCTGCATGAAATTGCATGAACTTTTCTCTGCATGAAAGGAAATTTTCTCTACATGAAAGTGCGTGAAATTTAGGTTCGCACCTGCGGAACCAGAAAATAACTTTGCTGCACTATAATTTATCATTTGAGATGAGTGGGTTTCCATCAAGTACAACATATGTATCATAATGCCAACAAATCTTACCCAGGAAGGATTGAATGTCCCTTTTTGACCTTGGGATGGACAATGTCTGAATGGCATGAACCCTTGCTGGATCAATCTTCACACCTTCAGCAGAAACAATATGTCCCAGAAGTTTTCCTTCTTTTAGAGCAAACTGTGACTTCTTTGGGTTCACTGAAATTCCAAACTGTGTGCACTTTAGGAAGACCTTCTTCAAATGTTGTAAATGGTCTTTGTAGCTGCTGGAGAAGACTGTTATGTCATCAAGATAAATAAGGACAAACTTGTCCTTCTCTCCCACAAAGGCTATGCCCATGGCCCTCTGTAAAGTACCCCCAAAATTCATCAGTCTAAAAGGCATCTTGGAGTACATGAAAGTGCCCCAAGGAGTAGTGAAGGCGGTCTTTTCCTGATCTTTTGGATGTACAAAAACATGAATATATCCTGAAAATCCATCTAAGAAAGACATGACTCTTGCCACTAAAACTCTTTGCAACAAGTGGTCCATCTTAGGCAGGGGGTAGTTATCTCTTTTAGAGCACTTGTTCAGATTTCTGAAGTCAACACAAAGCCTGATTTCTCCATTTTTCTTTTTCACTACCAGAAGGTTAGCTATCCATTTTGAATAACGTAGGGGAACTATAATTTGTGCATCCAACAGCTTCTTGATCTCTTTCTCAATCAAAGGAAATAAGAGAGGGTTGATAGGTCTTAATTTCTGCTTAAAAGGGGTAGTGTTCTTTTCCAGTGGGATTTTGTGCTAAATGATTTTTGTATCATAGGTTTTAAGATCATTGTATTCCCAGGAAAAAATATCAGCGAATTGCTTCATGAGGGTGCAATACTCAAAATTCTGGATAGAAGACAAATGAGTGGACAGATTGATGAATTTCGGATGGGCGGGCTCCCTATATTATGTTTATAGATAGCAGACTCATTCTATGTTCTGGCCGACTTATAAGGCACGTCGTTATAATCGAAAAGCTTCTCTAGAGGCACCAATCCTTTTGGTATGTGATTACTAGGCACCTGGATGATGCTTCATCATCCAATCTTGCTTTTTAGCTTGGACTGGACACATTCTTCCATGGTTTCATTTTCTTGATCAATGTGCATTTCAGAAAATTCCTCAACGACTTGTAAAAACTTGTTAATTTCCTCATTGTCTTAAAAAAATCTCCAATATTTGACATTGTCTATTAGATACGGTCTATATTTTACCTAAACTTCATATGTCAATTTAGGAGGCAAAGGAGGAATAAATGTGCTAGTAGACACAACAAGGGAGTCAGCAAGCTGGTTCTTCATTATTGGAATATAAGAAATGCTAAAATCATTGAAAGAATCCTTGAGCCTCCATACCTCATCCCTGTGTGCTTTCAACCTTGGATGCTTTGCTTGGAATGCTTTATTTACTTGCTGAATGATGAGGTCTGCATCTCCAAACACTTTCAGGCCTTTGATACCCATTTCTTTAGCAGTGTTTAAGCCCAAAATCAAAGCTTCATATTCTGCTATGTTATTTGTGACTTGAAGGGTTAATTTGAAAGATAAATGAATGTATTCCTGTGTTGGGGACAGAAGGACTATGCCTGCCCCTGCAACTTCTTTAGAGAAAGCCCCATCAAAGAAGATATCCCAAATCTGTGGGCCTTCTTCCCCAACGATTTGGAAAATTGGTTTTTTAAGCTGCTTGGAGGCCAACTGGGATTATTCAATATGAAGAATACATGCTCCAAAATCTGTCTCAACAGCATAGATGGGATGATTAGTAGGGTTCTTCTCATCATTGATGATATAAGCCAACTGCGCCTCTCTGTATAATCTCTTGCTCTCACCTCCGAAAACTAGGACAATAGCATAGGACAAATCATTTTGTAATGATCCACCTAGTCTCTTGATCCAACCTATGGAAAGTAACATGCCAAACTTGGGAGGTACATCTACTACCAAAATATCCATCATCATGCTTTTCATAGGCAGCTGAGACAAAGTGATGGCTAGGTCCTTGATTAATCCTCGACACTTCACTTTTCTAGAGTCAAAAGAGAACAGGTCATGATAAGGCTTGGCGATGTCAAGACCTAACTCATCCATGACAGCCTTGGGCATTAGATTATGGCTGGCTCTAGTGTCCAAAAGGCAGTTGTGAAAGATTTTTTCATGAATAGTCAGAGAGACATAGAATGATGGGGAGTTGTCTTCACAATTTTCAACCATTGGGCTGAGAATAACAACTGGTTTGTCATCTTGCAGATTTGCATGGTCTGTGGAGGCTTGGATGGCTTTAGGCTCAAGGGCCTCAAGGATAGATCTTTTTAAGGATTCATTCTTCACTAGTTCAATTAGAGGCATAGGTATTCTTAGCTTTTGAATTTCTGATTGAAAATTGAAAGGAGAAGGAGACTTGTTAAGGCCTCTTACCTCATGAGCTGGAGCTTTGAGGACGATGGGATCAGCGGTTGTTGTTTTTTCTTATTATCTTGTTGTACTGTAGGGACAACAGCTTTTTGAACAAGAGTTTCCTTGGAATTATTTATCTTTGACCCCAAATTATATCTTTGCTGATCTACAGTTTGTGGAATAGCTTTACCATCCCATTCTTGGCTGATCTGGTCATTGCATAATGACTTTTCATAGGCAACTGAGGCCAAAGAGGAAGCATTTCCTTTGTCTTCCAGACAATGGATCTCATCATCTTCTTCAAACTTCTCTTCTTCCATGACTGCATTTTGAAAAGGAGTCTTCACCCTCTAGTCTTCATTAGCATCTTTTTTTCTTTGCAAAACCTGCAACTGCTCATTTGTCCTTCTATATGGATTTGGATTTGGATTTGTAGGAGCAAAGATATTAGGTACTCTTCCTTTCCTTGGGTACTACTCAACCATCAATTTGGAGATTTCAAAGGCTAATGACTAGATCATTTTGGTCATTTTATCTATCTTAGGATCAGAGGATGATGAAGACTCACCCCTTTGTCTTCTTCTATGAACATTTCCCTTGAGCTTCTCAACAACCATGATGTTTGATTCCACTTCCAAGGTTGCATCCTGCATTTCAGCCAAAGTAGCACATCGCCTCTCTCTCAATAGTAGGAAGAAGCCATAATCAAAAGCACCGACATAGGTGAGTTTAGCAGAGTTAGTAGTGGGTTTTACTTCAGCTAGTATCTTGTTGTACAAACGGTTAAACCTCTTATTAAAATAAAACATCAACTCACCATTTTCCCTCTTTAAGTTCCCAAACTCAATGTGGTTGTAGAGGAGATCCTTCTTACCCCCCCAATGCTTTAGGAATGCATCATCTAAAGCTTCAATATCTACTATGGATCTTGGGGTTAGTTCTCTAAACCACTTTCTAACCTCTCCATCTAGGCTTTGGACATAGACTCTCATTCACACATCATCTTCACTAATGTCTAGATTATCAGCATAGCTATAGAATGACTCAAGAAGTTCTTCAGCAGTAACACCTTCAGTCCCAGTGAACTTAGGCCTATATTTTTGATATTCTCTAGTAGGCATGGCATTCAAAGGAGTGGGCAGTATTAGAGGTCCATACCTAGCAGCTATGATTCTTTCCATTTTGGTAGGTGTTTGTGGACTTTCCATAGCTGTGGTGGCTAAAAGAGTACTGGTAGTCTGAATGATAGAGGGTTGAGGAGTGACTGACATCACTAAAGGAGTATGATGGATAGGAGGTGAGGTTTCCTTTGGGCTTACAACAAAAGGAGAACCTAAAGAATAAGGAGCTTTATGAATCTTTGAGAGGTTTTCTTCACTGCTAGTATTAGATGCTATACTATCAACATGTATTTGTTCTATTACAAGCCTTTCTTGAAGAGATATAGAAGATTGTTTAGGTTTACCTAATCTTGATGCTCCTTTCTGTAATACCTTTCTCCCTTTGATGATTTTTTAGGGTTAGGTATTGGGTCAGCTTGTAGCTTCTGAGGATTTCTTCAAGTATGCCTCACAAACTGAGCCAGAACTATGAAGTGGAGTCACCAAGAGGTTCGGCCTCCAGTAGAGACGCAAAATAGATGATTACAACAAAAAAAGTTCCTAGACTTTGTCTATCATCAAAGTTGGATCTATGTCATTTTCCAGGGAAGCTGAGCTTCAGTTTCCTCTCCCCGGCAACAACGCCAATTATGTTATCACTCCAATAAACTCTCCTAGTTTGTAGCTCGGAGATGCATGGTAACATATAATTCAATATTGTTCTCTGAACTATTGGAATAAAATATGGTTTGGATCAAGTTAGATAACCAATTCAACTTTGTTTTCACTGAAGGCATGCATGAACGCTCCCACCAATACAAGGCTTTAGACCACTAATCCTCAATAATTTATAAATTCAATGGATCGATGGAAAATACTGAATATACCAGTAGATTGCATACATAAACATAAATGGATGGCTAACTACAGGCAACAAAGAAGCTTGTAAATCTAATTTATCAGAGCAGAGATAAGATGATAGTTATTTGGCCTTAGACACAAAGAAAACATGAACAAATTGTTCAAGTGTAAGCATAGAACAACAAATAGAATGGACATTGAACATATACTCACAATAGAAACTTATGTTGCTAGAATGAAGATGAGAAGCTTGAAAGAACAAAGGAGGAATAATCTCTAGAAGTTGAACCCCTATTAGATCTTACTCTCAGCTATTTATATCTTGTTTACAATGCTCCTAAGCTCTAAGAGGCTCAGAGTCTTAATTTGTCTAATCTTCATTGTTAACTAATTTGATGCCCTCTAGGCAAGCATGGGATTAGATTTTTCTGCTTCTGAAAGCAAAGTAACTGCTTTCAGATATTTTTGGTAGCTTGTTGCACTATCTAGAATTTCTCTTGTGCCAAAGATGCTCTATGATGATTCTATTGTTATGGATGAGTTGCGCTATCTACTGATGCTCCATGACTGCTTTGTCATTTTGGTGGGGTGAGATGCACATGTCGTGGCTCTTTCTATTCCCCTTCTGGCCTCTATCCTTGTCTCTCGGCCTCTGTTAGATAATGGAAAGGGTCTTCGAGCCTGTGTAATGCCTTAAACATTTATAAATGATTGTTTTTATTTTATATACAGAAAACACAACATTACTGCAAATATCATGCCTTCTATGTGTATTTTGGACTTCAAAAGTCCTAAAATATGGTTTAATTATCTATTGGGGCCGGCCTTGTCACCATCACAAGTCACAAAAGGCCTGCTCCTGTGTATTTCCCTTATATTATGAAATATGCGAAAAACACTAAAAAGTGCATGAAAATGGGTTTGGTGGACTTCAGATATTATATACTTCACTTCCCGGACCCTTTCGAGTCTGGGACTCATTGCAATTGCTATTGGCCAATGCTCCCTTCATGTTTTCGTTATACAACGAAAATACATGAAATACATTAAAATTTGGGCTCTCACAGACTTGAAAATATATATATTTTGCTTCCCGAAACCCATCGGGTCCAGGTTCCATTGTTATCGCACTGCCCCTGTTTCCCTTTGCATTTTGTTATATAACAAAATACATGGAAAATGCTTTAAAAATGGCTTTGGCGCGGACTTCAAAATTTATGAATTCTCATATATAATGCTGTCGGGTCCAGCTATCAGGTCACCCATATGTATGTGCATAGGCCCTGCCCCTTGGTATAGTGCCGATGCGATATCAGCGATGCGATAAATCGCAATCGTGCATTGCTCACTCCCTGGGTCCTTTATATAACATAACATATGCTCCCCGCCGATTCGATCATCGGCGATCGCTGATTGGCGGTGTCATGTGCCCAACTTGAAATTGTCCCTTTTGTTCATCCGATTGCGATTAGCTACTTAGATCTGGGCCATTGATCGGCCAGATCTAATGACTGTTGTTCACTCCTCTGTTTAAGCCTGTGATTGTGGGTTTTTCATGGTTTTCAAGCGCTTTTGCCTCCTGATAGTGTATTTCCACCCTTCCAAGGGCTTTCCTCTTGCATTGATTTTGATCTTTGGATGATCTTTGAGAAAAAAATGAAGATTTCAAGAGCATTAATGGATCCATTGGCATGATTTTAAGAAAATTTGGAGAGTCTAATAGCCTGTATGGATCCATTTTTGGGCCTTTACCCAGCAAGGCTAACAGGTCCAATGTCACATTGTGACAAATATTCTCTCAATATGAAAATCAACCATGGTTAACCATGGATCAACATCGTATTGCGACAAATATTGTCTCAATATGAAAATCAATCATGGCTAAGCATGGTATAATGTCGTATTGTGACAAAAATTATGTCAATATGAAAATAAACCATGGTCAACCATGTTTATTTTAGGGTTTATAATATTTATATTAGGGTTTATCTACCTTGGGATTATAATATTATTCCCTTGGGATTATTAGTCCCCTAGCTTTATAAAATCAACCCTTTGGGTTTATTAATCTAAGGGTTCATATTCATAAGGTATAATATTTTTTTTTTGTAAGCTTGGAAATACCTTTTCATTCATTTTTTTTCAAAATGGGTAAGTTACAACAAAAAATCAGATGGTTAGGTGGCCGCAACCTACCCAGAGGGAAACGAAATCTATTGCTCACCTAACTACATGATATTCCATCCAAAAACATAATAGTATAAGTCTGTCAAGCAGTGATAAATATGTCTGAGTGCCTTTATACTTCCTATGCTCTAAATAACCTAAACCAGAAAGTAAAGATTGTAGATGCTGCATATCAAAAGTCAAAACAATGATGAAACCAACATGATATAAACTATCAAATGAATCCACGAGAGCTAGATCCTTCACACTAGAGTCTGGAAGATCAGTTTGTAAGATGCAGGGAATGTGTTGTTCGATGTGACTAAGGTGTCCATTCTGCTGTTGAAGCTGGAACTAGATCAATTGAAGTTCCTTACTGAATTTTATGAATCCATGAGTAGTCTTAGATGAATATGAAGGTAGGTCCACCAACACTTTGGCTATTATGTTTTTCATCAACCAATACAAATAAACTATTTGCTTATAATGAGAGGACCAGTCTTGGGAGTGACCGAGATCGGGAACCAAGTCCTCCCAGTCTTCCATGTCGATTTTAGTGTCTACAACTCGCTGATTTAATTTAGATTCCCACCTAGCTATGAGTAGATGCACCTAAGGTGAGATGCCCTCATAGTAGGCATTGACAACATTTGTGATAAGACGAGAGGTTTTTTTCAGCCTTTGTTTCTTCTTAGATGGGAGTGGGTTTGATTTCCCTCACGGGTTTGCACCAGTTTCTTGCCACAACCACAGGTAACCTAGGCTTGCTAGCCCTTCACTGTGGTATCACAAGCCATGAGACATTGAAAACTAAAACCACTGATAATATCAACTGGAGACCAAAGTGGCAGACCCTAGGCTAACAAATAAAAATTAACCTTGCAATGCCAAAAACCGCAACGAACAGGAAAACCTGTAAATTTATCAGGGCAGGAGGGCTAAAAACAATAATAAAACTGATAGTCTACACTATAGTGAGCATCGAAAATGAGTTGGAGCAAATCCTAGAGCCCAAAAAGATACCACTAGACCTGCCATAAGTAGATCCGGGTGTAGGTGTGAGACAAATAACGATGCACTAGAACCATGTAAGCCTAGAATAGATGACGAAATATAAACATAGAAATATCATTACTAAGGTCCTAGGGAATCAGATAGAGAGAATACAAAGTTTAGATTACCTGTCCCTCCCATAATATTCTCATGCGAGAAAGTAAAATGCCATAAAAAACAAAGATAAGAATGTAGAATATAGACAAACCCTCATAAAAATAGGAAATTTCCTTCCAAACACCACAGTGAATCTTCCATCAAACTTCTGACTCCATAATATAGTCATTCCTCTAGGAAAAAAATAGAACTGTATGGATATCCATGGATTTAAGGCAATAAAAACTTAAACTAGGAACATACCCGTAGAGAGTGGTCAGAGCAGATTAAAAGTCGACAACAACCCAGTGGAGAACCACGAGGAGCACCATCTCGAATTTGCAACAATCCACGAACTCGTCTATAACCGAATTTACTTTCCAAGCATAAAGTCTACTTATCATCGCAACATAAATTCTTGAAAACCTCAGCTCTATTCTTTCCCTGCCACCTTCCTTAATCATATTTGTTAACTGCATGTGAGAGGCCTCCTCTCCATGTGCCTTATGCATGTAGAGGGTGATAAATTTCTGCCCGTATAACTTGATCATCACAAAATTACAATTGCTAATCCCAAAACCTCGGGCTCACACCCCGATTGGGGAATAGGGTATAATATTATTCATAAGGTTTATAATATTAATCCTAGGGTTAGTATAAATCCCTTGGGTTTATAATCATGGTTAACCATGACCCAACATTGCATTATGACAAAGTTTGTCTCAATATGAAAATCAATCATGTTCGACCATTGTCAAAGATCGTCAAAGATGGTCAACCATGATCCGACTTTACGTTGTGAAAAATATTGTCTCAATAGGAAAGTAAACCATGGTCCAATGTCTCATTGTGACAAAGGTTGTCTCAATATGAAAAGCAATCATGGTCAAGCATGGCCAATATGAATATAAACCATGTTCAATCACAGTGAACCATGGTGAACCATTGTACAACATCACATTGTGACAAATATTGTATCAATATGAAATCAACCATGATCAACCATTGTCAATCATTGTTAACCATGGTCAACCATGTTCCAATGTTGAATTGTGACAAAGATTTCCTCAACATGAAAATGACCATGGTCAGCCATGGACAATAACCATGGTCACATTGTCACAAAGATTGTCTAATGGTCCAACGTTACATTGTCACAACCATGATCATCAATGGTGAACCATGGTCCAACATCTCATTGTGACAAAGATTGTATCAATATGAAAATCAACTATGGTCAAGCATGGTTAAGCATGGTCCAATGTTGCATTATGAAAATCAATCATGGTCAACCATTATCAACATGGTTGAATGTCGCAATGTGACAAATATTTTCTCAATATGAAATCGACCATCGTCAACTATAGTCAACCATGTTTATTTTATGGTTATAATATTTATCTTAGGGATTATATATCTTGGGTTTACAATATTAATCCTTTGGGTTTAATATTATTCCCTTGGGTTTTTAGTATTAATCCCCTGGGTTTATTAGTGCCTTTGGTTTATAGTATCAATCTATTGGGTTTATTAATCTAAGGGTTCATATTCCTAGGGTATACTATTTTTGATAGGGTTTAAATATTAATTTTAGGGTTTAATATAAATCCCTTAGGTTTATAATCCATTTGGTTTATAATATAAATTATTTGGGTTTATTAATCATTTGTGACAAGGATTGTATCAATATGAAAATAAATCATGGTCAACCATGTCCAACATCACATTGTGGCAAGGATTGTCCCAATATTAAAATCAACCATTATCAACAATGGTCAACCATGTTTATTTTATGGTTTATAATATTTATTTTAATGTTTATAATATTAATCCCTTGGGTTTAATAGTATTCCCTGGATTTATAATCCCTTATGGTTTTAGTATTAAACCCTTAGGTTTAATGTTGCATTGGGTTTAAAATATCACTCCATTGAGTTTATTAATATAAGGGTTAATATTCCTAGGGTTTATTATTATTCATAGGTTTTATAATATTAATCTTAGGATTTAATATAAATCCCTTGGGTTTATAGTCATGGTCAACCATGGTCTAATGTCACATTGTGATAAATATTGTCTCACTATGAAAATCAACCATGGTCAACCATCGTCAATCATGGCCAACTATGATCCAATGTCACATTATGATAAATATTGTCACAATATGAAAATCAACGATGGTCAATCATGGTCAAGAATGGTCCAATGTCACATTGTGGCAAATATTGTCTTAATATGAAAATCAAATATGGTCAACTATGGTTAGCCAGGGTCCAACGTTTCTTTGCAGCAAAGATTGTCTCAATATGAAAATCAAACTTGGTCAACAATGGTCAATCATGGTCAACCATAGTCAACCAAGGTCCAATGTTGCATTGTGACAAAGATTGTCTCGATATGAAAATCAACCATGTTCAATCATGGTCAATTATGATCGAACATCGGATTGTGACAAAGATTCTCTCAATATGAAAATCAATCATGGTCAAACATGGTTGAACGCCGCATGGTGACAAAGATTGTGTCAATATGAAAATCAACCATGGCCAACCATGCTTAGCCATATTTTTTTTTATGTTTATAATATTTATCTTAGGGTTTATATACCTTGGGTTTACAATATTAATCCCTTGGGTTTATAATATAAATTCTCTGAGTTTGTTAATCCCTTGGGTTTATAATATTAATAATCACTTACATTTATAATATTGATTCTAAAGGTTTATAATATTAATCTCTTTGATTTTTAATATTAATCTCTTGGGTTATAATAATAATCTATTTGGTTTATAATATTAATTCTTTGTGTTTAATATTATTTCCTAGAGTTTACAATGCATTGAGTTTATAATATTAACAATCCCTTTGGTTAATAATATCAAGATTTATTATATTATTGATAATATCAATAATATTTATCATATTATTATAATTAACAATAACTATTATAAATTTCCATTTATGATTGTTATAATTATTTTCGCATTTTAATAATTATATTAATATGTTTCATAATATATAATAATATTTTATTATTATTATATTTATCAATATCAATATTAATATCAAATACATATTCATTGACACTTATTGATGTATATCAATCACATTTAATAATGTGGTTGATATTATAATATAAATCCATTATAATATATCTTGGGTTTATAGTATTACTCCATTTGGTTTGTAATAATTATCCCCTTTACAAACAATAATTATAATTATTGCTAATGATTAATACTATAATTATTCATTAATTGGTTATTACTAATATGACCATGGTTTTAATATCAATCCATTTGATTTATAATATTTATCCATTTATGAACAATAGTTATATATTATTAATAATTTATATTGTTAATAATTAATAATAATACTTATTATATATTAAATCCATATGAGTGACACTTATCGATGTATTTCAACCACATTTAATAATGTGGTTGATATTATAGTATCAATCCATTATAGTATCTCTTAGGTTTATAGTATCAATCCATTTGGTTTGTAATATTTATCCCTTTTACAAACAATAATTATAATAATTATTAAATTAATAACTATAATTATTAATAATTAATTATTAATTAATTGATTATATTAATTATTAATTAATTGATTATTATTAATATGACCATGGTTTATAATATCAATCCATTTTGTTTATAATATTTATCCCTTTATGAACAATCATTTTTTTAACAAGATTGACTATTGAGGTTTCTATTCCAAAAGAAAAAAGGAGCAAGCTCCCGATACAATAGATTTTTTAGAGATTAGCTTGTTGATATAGGAAAAAGAGGAAGTGCAGTCCCAGGTTCCCCAAGCCTTACATCCAAAATTACGCGGATTTCCTACTACATTCTGCTTATATAACCTTACAAATTGATTGAGCAAATATTTAACATTTACAAAACATATGAAAGCTTAAGTTTAGTGCTGAGAATGCTAGAGAAGAATCTCATTTGAGATCATCTAGAACTACTTGAATGAAGGTTATTTTTGAGACCTGATCCTATTGGCCTGGTAGTTAGAGTTCTCACTGGTTTGGTTGACAATAAAGCCATTGAGATAGTTGAAAGAGTCCTCCATGTGTTGGCACTTTTCCTTGAGTGCTTCTATTTCAGAGTTCTGATCATTGAGCTTATTTTTCAGGAGAGCATTCTCAGACTTACATTGAAGCCAAAAGTCCTTAACTATCTGATGAAGCTGATCTATGATGAATTTGTTTTCCTTGTAGACAACACATTTGTCATTTTGGGAGGATTTGTCTAATGGATTCATATCCATAGTTGCACAAAGAGCATCCAAAACTCTTATTTGATGACAGAGGAATAAAAAATACTTCTGCGATAGGGGGGAGAAAGAGAGAACAACAGAGAGGAGATCCAATGTGAAGAAGGAAGATGATTGAAGAAAGGGAGGGATATGGAACTGCGCAAACGAAGATGGAATTACTCATAGGAAGATGGAGTTGCACGGAGAAAGAGAGGCATAGCATAACAAGATGGCAAAGAAGATGAGGATCGCAAAGGGAGAAGGGAGGCAAGAGAGCTGGCTTGTAGAAAAAGAGGAGGAAGGAAATAAAAAATACATATAACAACAAAGGTGAGGGGAGAGAGCGGGGCTGATGGGGGAGATCACGCCATGACAGGAGGTGGAGAAGGGAACGATAGAAAGGAAAATAAATAGAAGAAAGGAGAGGAGGAGTGGGGGAGATATAGAGGGATCACAAGGAGTCTAAGGGAGCTTGACTGACTTGGGATTCGAGAAGGTGCAGAATAGAAGCATGAGGAGGATTTGAAGAAGATTTGGAATCAGAGGATAAGGACAACTTATGAATTTAGTCAAACTACAATGCATATGAAAATGTGACTTTAATAGGATTAGTCTCTAGGGAGATTTAAGGTATTGGGATGTGAGAAGTGTAATGTAAAATTCCAGATTCAATGGGAGGCCGACCTACAATCAAGTTGGCCTGGGTGTTAGCAGATTTGTTATTCTCTCTCAAAATATGTTTGAAGGAGTCTTTGCCCAAATTTACTAGATTTTGTTAGATTCTTCTTATGGTTTGACTCAATTCCATGCTTGTTGGGTTGCTTCTTTCCACCATCGCTTGAATTATTATGGCCAAGTCACCAAATATGACTAAATTCTATATTTTCCTTTTCTTTAGGATCATTGTGCCCATCAATAGACTGTAAGCCTCTGCCCTGTTGTTTGTATTTTCCCCAAGACCCCATTCATAGGTAATTGGGTTATTTCCACCTGGTTCTATGAGGATGTCTCCAACTCCTTCTTTACATGGATTTTCTTTTGAAGTGCCATAAAAAAAAGGCAGGGTCTATTTAAATTTTTAATTCACACGATGAATTCTTCACTTTTTAGCCTTATTTTCGAATTCAGAATATTTGGCTTTAATTTGGTGATGCTTGGCTAGTTAGTACTTCTAATTGTATAATTTGATTGATGTTTACTAGTTTCAATAATTTTGAAGATAGGAATTCAGATGTCAAGCCCCAAGTCCTTGAAAAAATATTACTGATGGTTGGAGGTCAGCCATTGAAGATTTGTTAATTTCTTGCTAACCAAAGCTGTCAGAATAGGAAGGAAGGGAGACTATTCCAGTACCTTCTGATGATATTCTTTTTTTTTAATAGAGTAAGGGTATTCCCTTTTCCAAGCCGTGAATAATTAATTGAAAGGCCAAGATAGATTCAGATTGACCTCTAGGGGACTGACTAGTAAATGGCAACATTCTTTTGTGAAGGAGTAGTTGAGACATACCTTGCATTTGAATGGGACCTTCTTGTAGTCCAATTGTTGAATATGCGTCCAGCTATCCCCCTTGATGTTTACCACTTTAGGGAGTCCTTTTCCTAGGTCAACTTCAATGTAGATCCTTGCACATGCACGCATATTCTCCTTTGGCTCGCTTATGTCCATGTATTTTCCAACTGCATTTCCTATTGATTTTACATACTCATCTCCCCAACAATGAAGAGGAAGGTGAGGAAGGCGAACATAGACTCGAACAACACTTGGGACATCTACCTCAGGATCAAATTATAACATCAGTTTATTTAAATATAGACCCATTGTATCCATGAAATAAGGCCCATTCCTGAATATCAGATATTTGTCCTCTTCGGTCTCAAAATGGAAGGTGAAAAAACCTCTTCACATAATTGAATGGAGATTTTCACATGGGTTGAGTGAGACCAATTCCTCTCAACCCATTTTTGTATAGTTTTTGGAGAGGGCCAAAGTAACCCACCAAACTTCTTTCCAATAATAAGAGAATAGCTTGACAGGGTAAGGAGGAAGGTAGAACAATTTCAGGTATATCTTCTAGTTTTTTTTATGAATTTGGAAATGATAGGGTGAGCTTGAGGAGGACCCAATGAAGAGATAAGGCTGGTGAAGGTAGAATAAACCTCATATGGAGGGTGGTGATCCAAGTGATGAGGTTCAAGAGGAGGAACCCCTCCCAAAATAGAATTCAGAAGGGCCATGGTGGTGGTGGGAGGTCAAGACTGTGAGAAGTGAAGGAGGGGGGCATCTTGGGTAGCTGATTGCAAAAATTTTATAGGCAAAGAATTCTTATTGTGCTAAAAATTGTCCAATTATTCCAGGACAACCATTAATATATAAATAAAGGGGGAAAATGGGAAACCTTGTCTCAATCCCCGAAAGCTTTGAAAATATTCACATGGCCTTCCATTGGTGAGAGGAGCTATCCATGGGCTGACAACACATGTCTTTATAATTTCTATAAACTTGATAGAGAAGCCAAATTTGTTTAGGACATATGATAAGAAAGATAGATTGACTCCGTTGAAGGCATTTACCATGTCAAGTTTTAGAATGAAGCCCTACTCTTTTCTTGTTAAACTGGAGTGCAATGCCTCTTGAACGATCAAGATGTTATCCATGATCTGCTTGCTGGGAAAAAAACCACCTTGGATGTCTGATATTAAGTTAGGTAGAAGAGGTTCGATGTGATTAGAAAGGATTTGTAAATGATTTTGTATGATTAATTGCATAGGGATATTCACTGAAAGCCATTGAATGTTAAGGGTATTGCTTCTTTTGGGATGAGAAATAGGAAGGTCGAGTTTTTGTATCCCCCAACTTCTTTTTCTGGAAGACATATCTGATCATTCTTATTAGATATATTTTAATAATGGGCCAAAAGGAGTGGAAGAAAGCTATAGAAAAACCATCCAGTCCTGGAGCTGTATTGGGAAGGAGGCCCCACACTACTTCTTGGACCCAATTTTCTTCAACTTCTTTCAAGATATCTAAGTTTGTTTCTTCATCTATCCTCTTAGGAATGTGCTTTGTGAACCTCTCATAATCTGGGGTTACTGGGTTACCTATTATTTTATTTTTTTGATGTGGTTATATGCTTCATTTTTTAGTGCTTCTTTCCTTTTGATCTCAGAGTTTCCTTCACCTTTTATTGGGTCAATCTGATTTGTTATTCTTCTCATGTTTGTTGTGTTATGGAAGAAGGCGGTGTTTTTACCCCCCTTCTAAATCCATAAATTCTAGAGACTCCAATATTCTTCCTCTTTTCTATTAGTCCTATAGATTTCCTAGTGTATCTCTTTCGCTTTCAATTGGTTGTCTTTTGTGTCTTCCCTGACTCATATATTTTCTTGAACTTTTCCATTTCTCTTTGCAATTCAACTTTCTTTTATGTTTCTCCTTGTAATTGTTTTTTTCCTAAATTTTTAGGCTATTCTTGACACTTTTGAGTTTTGTTTCCCATTCATAGCTTGGTGAGCCCATGATTTTTTTCTTCCAAGCTGCTACTATTATTTGATTAAATTCTTCTTTATTGTTCTATAACGGGCTATATTGAAATGGGAGAGGGCCCAAGTTTTCAATTGCTCCTAGATTGATAGCCATTGGTTTATGAAAAGAGGCCGCAAAGGGAATAATTTTTGAAGAAACAAAGCTGAATTCTGCTATGATGTTGTCTTGTATTAAAATTTGGTCCAGACATTCTTTTATATTTCCTTTCCCAATCCTCTTATTGTTCCAAGTGTATTTCCCATTCTTTATGGGAATATCCGTTAGTTTGTGACACTCTATTATGTTTTCGAGGGAGTCTCTAAATGGATCAACATGGAAAATACCCCCTGATTTCTCATCAACATTCAGAACCAAGTTTTAATACCCTCCTATGATTAGGATTTTGTTTTGAACTAGCAATAGGTTTTCTTTGATGGATCTACAATAGGTCCCTTTTTCTCTATAGTGAGTTGGGGCATATACATTGAAGAGGCAGAGTTGTAGATCAAATATTTTGTTTCTTAATTAAGTTTTGATCCAATGTATCTCTATTTATTGGTTATGTAGTTCCCATTCAGCCTTCCTCCACATTGTACAAATTCCTCCCAATGCCCTAATTTCCTGGAGAATTGAGCCATCATAATTCCATAGTTTTTGGATCATTTTTTTCATTTCTTGTTCATTGGTTTCAGTCTATTGGATCATGAATATATCAGTTTTTTCCATTGTTAGGAGGTATTTTGCTACATTGAATTTTGTAGGGTGTCCCATGCCTCTACAATTCCAGGAGATCAAATTCATTACTTGCTTTGGTTTGAAGTAGAGGGACCTTTCCCTCAGATAGGTTGTTGACTTTTCTCCTTGTTTTCTGAGCTTTTTTCAAGGAACGAGTCTATTGGTTCTTGTGTTCCCATTTCCATTTCCTTTTTCACTGCTTTGTCCCTTATTTACTTATTGGATTTATTACTTGTCTTTTGTGGAGGCCTGAAGAGAGTATGGTTTCTTTAGACTGGTTTCTTGTAAGGATTCTACACGAAATGTAAGAGGAGGGGGGTAAGAGGGAGGGTGGTGGTAGAGTGAGAGAGAAATAAATAGGTGTGGAAGGGAGGGGGGTGTGGGGGGGAGGATCAACAATGAGGGGGATAAGAGAAGCAAGAGGAGGGCTAGGAGGAAAATCGAGAGGTCCAGAGGGATTGGATTCAAGGAGTGGATTAGATGAATGAGATATGGGAGCACTCAAAGGGAGAGGAGAAGATGAGGAGGCAACTGTGAGGGAAGATTTTTTATTCCCCTTTTTTTTACTGGTTCCCATTTTGTTTCTTGAGCTTCTAAAAATCTTGGTTCTTTTTTTTAGCATCTATTAGAAAAATTACCATACTCGTGACATACCTTGCATTTGAATGGGATATTCTCGTAGTTTATTTGATGAATAAGCATCCAACTATCCACATCTTTACTGCTTCAGGGAGTCCTTTGCCTAGTTCAAATTCGACACAAATCCTTGTGCATGCATGTATATTTTCCTTTGGCTCACTTCTGTCTATGTATCTTCCCACCGCATTTCCTATTTCTTTTATCGACTAATATCCCCAAAAATGAAGAGGAATGCGAGGAAGGTGAACCCAGACTGGAACAACACTTGGGATATCCACCTCAGGATCAAAGTATGTCATCCACCTATTTAAATATAAACCCCTTGTATCCATGAAATAAGGCCCATTCCTGAATATTCGATCTCTGTCCTCTTGGATCTCAAAATGGAAGGTGAAAAAACCTCTTCCACATAATCGAATGGAGATTTTCACATGGGTTGAGTGAGACCAGTTCCTCTCAACCCATTTTTTCACAATCTTTGGAGAGGGCCAAAGGCTAGTAAACTAACCCACCAAACCTCTTTCCGATAATGAGAGATCAGCTCAATGGGGCAAGGAGGGAGGTAGAATAATTTTAGGTATATCATATAGTCTTTTTACGATTTTGGAAATGATAGGGCAAGCTCGAGGAGGAACCAATGAATAGATAAGGTGGGCAAAGGTAGAAGCAACCTTGTCTGGAGGGTGGTGATCCGAGCGATGAGGTTCAGGAGGAAGAATCCCTACCGACATAGACTTCAGAGGGGCCATGGCAGCTGATGGGGGTCGAGACTGTGAGAAGCAAAGGAGGGCGACGACTCAGGCAATAGAGTGCATAAATTTTACAGACAAAGACTTCTTATTGTGCTAAAAATTTTCCAGTTGTTCTAGGATAACATTATTATTAACAAAACACAAACAATAATTTCTAGGGTATTATATTTTTAATAGGGTTTAATACCTTCGTTTATACTATTTATCATAGGGTTTATCAATAGAATTTTCTCAATATGAAAATAAACCATGGTCAAACATGCTCGACCATGGTCAATTATGGTCAATCATGGTTAACCATGGTCAACAAATGCTTAATGTCACATTGTGACAATTATTGTTTCAACATGAAAATCAACCATGGTCCAACATAACATTGTGAAAAAGATTGTCTCAATATGAAATACATCCATGGTCAACCATGGTCATTCATGGTTAAACATGCTCAACCATGGTCAATAATCATGGCCACATTGTGACAAAGATCATCTCTTTGTCCAACGTCACATTGTGACAACCATCATCATCCATGGTCAACCATGATCGACCATGGTCCAATATCACATTGTGACAAAGATTGTATCAACATGAAAATCAACCATGGTTAAGCATGGTTGAACATCACATTGTGACAAATATTATCTCAATATGAAAATCAATCATGGTTAACCATGGTCTAATGTCGCATTGTGACAAAAATTATGTCAATATGAAAATCTATAATGGTCAACAATGTTTATTTTAGGGTTTATAATATTTATATTAGGGTTTATCTACCTTGGGCTTATAATATTATTCCCTTGGGTTTATAATCCCTTAGGATTAATAGTCCCTTAGCTTTATAATATCAATCCCTTGGGATTATTAGTCCCTTGGCTTTATAATATCAATCCCTTGGGTTTATTAATCTAAGGGTTCATATTCATAGGGTATAATATTAATTTTTTTTGTAAGCTTGGAAAGACCTTTTCATTCATTTTCTTTCAAAACGGGCAAGTTACAACAAAAAATCAGATGGTTAGGTGGCCTCAACCTGCCTAGAGGGAAACCAAATCTGTTGGCTACCTAACTGCATGATATTCCATCCAAAAACATAATAGCATAAGCTTGTCAAGCAGTGCTAAATATGTATAAATATATTTATATTGCCTATACTCTAAATAAATTAAACCAAAAAGTAAAGCCTGTAAATGTTGCATATTAAAAGTCAAAACAAAGATGAAACCAACATGCTACTAACTATAAAATGAATCCATGGGAGATGGATCCTTCACACTAGATCCTAGAAGATCAGTTTGCAAGATGCAGGGAATGTGCTATTCAATGTGACTAAGCTGTCCATTCTATTGTTGAAGATGAAACTGGATCAATTGAAATTCCTTATTGAATTCCGGGAATCCATGAGTAGTCTTGGATGAGTGTGAAGGGAGGTCCACCAATTCTCTGGATATTATATTTTTCATCAACCAATAAAAATAAATTGTTTTCTTATATTGAGAGGACCAACCTCGGGAGTGACTGGGATTGGGCACCAAGTCCTCCCAATCTTCCATGTTGGATTTAGTATCTACAACTTGCCGATTTAATTTAGATTCCCACCCAGCTACGAGTTGATGCACCTAAGGTGAGATGCCCTCATGGCAGGCATTGTCAACATATATGACTAGATGAGATGTTTTTTTTTACCTTTGTTTCTTCTTGGATGGGAGAGGGCTTGATTTCCTTCACGGGTTTGCACCAGTTTCTTGCCACGACAATGGTTACCCTAGGCTTGCTGGCCCTTCACTGTGGTAGCATAAGCCATGAGACATTGAAAACTAAACAATATCAACTGGAGACCAAAGCGACACATCCTGGGCTAACAAACAAACATTAACCTCGCAATGCCAAAACCCACAATGAATAGGAAAGCTTGTAAATTTATCAAGGAAAGAGGGCAGAAAACAATAAGAAAACTGATACACTACACTATAGTGAGCATAAAAAATGAGTTGGAGCAAATCTCGGAGCCCAAAAAAATACCATTAGAGTCGTCATAAGCGGCTCAGGGTGTAAGCGTGATACAAACAAAAAGAAACCATAACCATGTAAAAATAGAATAGGTGACAAAATACAACCATAGAAATATTATTACTAAGGCCCCATGGAATTAGATAGAGAGAATACAAAGTTTGGCGTACCTGTCCCTCCCAGAATATTCTCATGCAAGAAAGAAAAATGCCATAAAAAATAGAGATAAGAATGCAAAATATAGACAAACCCTCACAAAAATCGGAAATTTCCTTCCAAAAAGCACAATGAAACTTCTAACGAACTTCTGACTCCATAATATAGCCATTCCTTCAGGAAAAAAATAGAACTATATGGCTAGCCATCGATGTAAGGAAATAAACACTTAAACTAAGAACATACCCGCAAAGAGTGGTCATAGAAGATTGAAAGTCGATAACAACCCAGTGGATAACCATGAGGAACACCATCTCAAATCTATAGCAATCCACGAACCCGTCTATAACCAAATTTACTTTACAAACATAAAGTTTACTTATCATCGCTAAATTCCTAAAAACATTGACTCTATTCTTTCCCTGCCACCTTCCTTAATCATATTTATTAATTGCATGTGAGAGGCTTCCTCTCCATGTGCCTTATGCATGCAGAGGGTGATAAATTTCCGCCCATATACCTTGATCATGATAAAATGGCAATCAATAATCCCAAAACCTCCGGCTCACACCCTGATTGGGGAATAGGTTATAATATTATTCATAAGGTTTATAATGGGGTTAGGATAAATCCCTTGGGTTTATAATCATGGTCAACCATGAACCAACATTGCATTGTGAAAAATATTGTCTCAATATGAAAATCAACCATGTTCAACCATTGTCAAAGATTGTCAAAGATGGTCAACCATGGTCCAACATTATGTTGTGAAAAATATTGTCTAAATATGAAAATCAACCATGGTCAACCATGGTCCAATGCCGCATTATGAAACCATTTGTCTCAATATGAAAATCAATCATGGTCAAGCATGGTCAAGAATGGCCAATCATGGTCAATCACGATGAACCATGGTGAACCATTATCCAACATCATATTATGAAAAAGATTGTCTCAATATGAAAATCAACCATAATTAACCATTTTCAACCATGGTCAACCATGTTTCAATGTCGAATTGTGACAATGATTGTCTCAACATGAAAATAAACCACGGTCAACCATGGACAATAACCATGGTCACATTGTCACAAAGATTGTTTGATGGTACAACATTACATTGTCACAACCATGGTCATCAATGGTCAACCATGGTCCAACATCTCATTGTGACAAAGATTGTTTCAATATGAAAATAAACTATGGTCAAGCATGGTCAAGCATGGTCAAGCATTGTCAAACGTTGCATTGTGACAAAGATGCTCTCATTTTGAAAATCAATCATGTTCAACCATTATCAACATGGTCCAATGTCACATTGTGACAAATATTGTCTCAATATGAAAATTGACCATGGTCAACCATATTCAACCATGTTTATTTTAGGGTTATAATATTTATCTTAGGGCTTATATATCTTGGGTTTACAATATTAATCCCTTGGGTTTAATATTATTCCCTTGGGTTTTTAGTATTAATCCCTTGGGTTTATTAGTTCCTTGGGTTTATAGTATCAATCTATTGGGTTTAGTAATCTAAGGGTTCATATTCCTAGGGTATACTATTTTTGATAGGGTTTATAATATTAATTTTAGGGTTTAATATAAATCCCTTGGGTTTATAATATAAATTATTTGGGTTTATTAATCATTTGTGAGACAGATTGTATAAATATGAAAATCAATCATGGTCAACCATGGTTTAACATCACATGGTGACAAGGATTGTCTTAATATTAAAATCAACCATTCTAAAAAATGGCCAACCATGTTTATTTTAGGGTTTATATTATTTATTTTAGTGTTTATAATATTAATCCCTCGTGTTTAATATTATTCTCTAGATTTATAATCCCTTACGGTTTTAATATTAATCCCTTAGGTTTAACGTTGGCTTGGGTTTAAAATATCAATCCATTGGGTTTATTAATCTAAGGGTTCATATTCCTAGGGTTTATTTTTATTCATAGGTATTATAATATTAATCTTAGGATTTAATATAAATCCCTTGGGTTTATAGTCATGGTCAACCATGGTCCAATGTCACATTGTGACAAATATTGTTTCACTATGAAAATCAACCATGGTCAACCATTTTCAACCATCATCAATCATGGTCAACCATGATCCAATGTCACATTGTGGCAAAGATTGTCACAATTTGAAAATTAAGCATGGTCAAGCATGGTTAAGCATGGTCCAACGTCACATTGTGACAAATATTGTCTTAATATGAAAATCAAACATGGTCAACCATGGTTTTCCATGGTCCAATTTTTCATTGTAACAAAGATTGTATCATTATGAAAATCAAACTTGGTCAACAATGGTTAATCATGGTCAATCATGATACAACATCACATTGTGACAAAGATTCTCTCAATATGAAAATCAATCATGGTCAACCATGGTCGAATGTCGCATGGTGACAAAGATTGTGTCAATATGAAAATCAATCATGGTCATCCATGGTCAACCATATTTGTTTGAGTGTTTATAATATTTATCTTAGGTTTTATATACCTTGGGTCTAAAATTTTAATACCTTGAGTTTAATATTATTTCCTTGAGTTTTTAGTATTAATCTCTTGGGTTTATTACTACTTTGAGTTTATAATATCAATCCCTTAGGTTTATAATATAAATTCGTCGGGTTTGTTAATCCCTTGGGTTTATAATATTAATAATCACTTACATTTATAATGTTGATTCTAAGGGTTTAGAATATTAATCTCTTGAGTTCTCAATATTAATCCCTTTGGTTTTTAATATTAATCTCTTGGGTTTATAATAATAATCCCTTTGGTTTATAATATTAATCCTTTGTGTTTAATATTATTTCCTAGATTTTATAATGCATTGAGTTTATAATATTAACATTCCCTTTGGTTAATACTATCGAGATTTATTATCTTATTGATAATATCAATAATATTATCATATTATTATAATATAGCAATAATTATTATAAATTTCGAATACGATTGTTATAATTAATTTCACATTTATAATATAATGATAATAATGCTTTATAATATAATAATAATTATTTTACCTGGGTGCGGGTGACAATAAGAAATTAATGAAGATTAGACTAGTAGGCGGCGAGAGGACGAGCCACATGGCCGTCAGCGCTCCATCCCAAGCTAGCCTGAGCCAAATTCATGGTCACCTACAAGCAGCATTTAATGGGTGCTCGGGCCGAGAACTAGCCATTATGTGCATAGAAATGGACTGCCCTAGCCATACTGGTATCCCTTCTCTCTTGCTCCATTGCAATTGCCTACCCCAAGCTGCTGAACCTTGTTCTCACACTGTCACCGGGAGCCGTTGCTAGTTAGTGAGTTGTGTTGACCTTGGCAATGGGCATCACTATTCTCAATCCAGGCTTTGCAATTTGAATTTCACCCAGTCATCCCTTGTTAATCCTCTGCTTAATTCCTCAGCCATCTCTCCTACTAAAAACTCGTCCTGGCATTCTGCCATGGCTCGCATTCATCATTGCATGAGAAGCTGCAAAGGTGGTAATCATGGTGGTGGACTCTGCTCTCAGGTGATGCCGAGTCCTGATCCCACCTCCCCCTCTCCTTCCCCTGAAATTCCTTACCCCTATGGCTCTGTTTCAAGTAGGTATCCCAATACCCGAAGTGGTCGGGGACGCACATATCTTTTAGGTGTTTTCCAAAGAGATGTCGCAGTTCACACTACCAACTTCCCTTTACCCCCCACCCAGCTCCCCACTCGACCCAATTCAGGTTCCACAACAACCTGAATAGACCGGTTATTACTGCCACCATTACCATCATTTTCATTGAAGAAAATGAGCCGCAAGCCACCCCGTCGGGAAGTACTGAAGCACAGCACCAGGAGGCCCGCAGACACAGGAATGGTAGAGATACTAGAAAGAATTCGCTGGACAAGGAAATGGGTACTCTACATGGCAAGGCCCTAGGTGGTGGTCAGCATGCAGCGGGAGGAAGTTTTGGAGACACACGACCACCAGGTGGTAGCATGGTTGACGCGTCAGGATCACATGCAGCTGCTGGTAGATTTGGTGGTGTCCAAACTGCTCATGGGCCACACAACGGTATGTCGGAGGAGGAGGATGATTGGTATCAATATGCGTGCCTCGTCGAAGAGATACCTGTCCCGGACAAGCTCAAATGACAACGCGTGGCAGCCAGGTGCCACCCATATGCGAGCTGAGCTCTCCTTTGCTGACTGGCTCTTTTTTGTTATGATGGTTCTGTGGGAACTTTTCTGGGTTTATGATTGTCCTATTTGAACTTCTCTAGTTTTGTTTTTTCCTGTTTTAAAGGCTGATATCCCATATATGGGTATTTTTTGCCTTTGTGGACTGGTTTCCCCATCGAGGGGGCAGTCAAGTTATTTTCTGTTACACAATGTTCAACATTGTTGAGGCCTGTGCCTCATTGTATTCATATTTTGTTACATATTAATAGATTAACTTTACTTGGAAAAAAAATAATAATTATTTTATTATTATTATATTTATCAATATCATTATTAATATTAAATAATATTCATTGACACTTATTGATGTATATCAATCACATTTAATAATGTGGTTGATATTATAATATAAATCCATTATAATATATCTTGGGTTTATAGTATTACTCCATTTGGTTTGTAATAATTATCCCCTTTACAAAAAATAATTATAATTATTGTTAATTACTAATAGCTATAATTATTAATTAATTGATTATTATTAATATGGACCATGGTTTATAATTTCATTCCATTTGGTTTATAATTTTTTACCCCTTTATGAACAATAATTCTAATAATTAATAATTAATTTGTTTATTAATTAATAGTAATAATATTTATATAGATCCATATCATTAACTTATCGATGTATATCGACGAAATTTAATACTGTGGTTGATTTTGTAGTATTAATCCATTATAGTTCTTTCTTGGGTTTATAGTATCAATCCTTTGGTTGTAATATTTATCCCTTTTACAAACAATAATTATAATTACTATAATTATTAATAACTATAATTATTAGTTAATTGATTATTATTAATATGACTAGGGTTTATAATATCAATCCATTTGGTTTATAATATTTATCCTTTTATGAAAAATATATATTTTTAACAAGATCGACTATTGAGGTTTCTATTCCAAAAGAAAAAAGGAGAAAGCTCCCAATACAATAGAATTTTTGGAGATTATCTCGCTAGTATAGGAAGAAGAGGAAGCACAGTTCTGGGTTCCCTAAGCCTTACATCCAAAATTACTTGAATTTCCTACTACATTATGCTCATAAAGCCTTACAAACTGATTGAGCAAATATTTACATTTGCAAAACATATGAAAGCTTAAGTTCAGTGCCAAGAATGCTAGAGAAGAATCTCATTTGAGATCATCTAGAACTGAATGATTGAAGGTTCTTGTTGAGACTTGATCTTGCTAGCTTGGTAGTTAGATTTCTCACTGGTTTGGTTGATGATAAGGCCCTTGAGATAGTTGAAAGAGTCCTCCATGTGTTGGCACTTGTCCTTGAGTGCTCCTATTTTAGAGTTCTGACCATTGAGATATTTTTCCAGGAGTGCATTCCTAGACTTACATTGAAGCCTAAAGTCCTTAAATGTCACACGAAGTTGATCTATCATAAAAATGTTTCCCTGTAGACAACACATTTGTCATTTTGGGAGGGTTTGTCTGTAGAAATTTGAATAATATAACACTTATTCACAGAGATTATCCTGATTATACACTATTTACGGAATGCATGCATAATACATAACCTCCTCTACCATTGATCATCAATTTGCAGAATTAAAAAAACAATCGCATGCGCACATTGAAACATCAATCACAGATATCAAAATAGTATGTAATGGGGAAAGCATACAGCTGAAAACCCCCAACTATCTTTATATTATAATGATAGAGAACATGTAACAATATATAGTACAATACTCCTCACAAGTACTCAGTACTATCTCCACACGCTACACACAAACTAGCTCAGATCTGAACAAGTCACGGGTTCAAATCTCCTCCACTGTTTGCCTGCCTCTACTGCGCAATCCAAGTTGAGAATAGATGAGTTCCAAGTT
>APFE030297667.1:239598-273044 GCA_000404065.3 Pinus taeda
GGTCAACCATGGTCCAACATCTCATTGTGACAAAGATTGTTTCAATATGAAAATAAACTATGGTCAAGCATGGTCAAGCATGGTCAAGCATTGTCAAACGTTGCATTGTGACAAAGATGCTCTCATTTTGAAAATCAATCATGTTCAACCATTATCAACATGGTCCAATGTCACATTGTGACAAATATTGTCTCAATATGAAAATTGACCATGGTCAACCATATTCAACCATGTTTATTTTAGGGTTATAATATTTATCTTAGGGCTTATATATCTTGGGTTTACAATATTAATCCCTTGGGTTTAATATTATTCCCTTGGGTTTTTAGTATTAATCCCTTGGGTTTATTAGTTCCTTGGGTTTATAGTATCAATCTATTGGGTTTAGTAATCTAAGGGTTCATATTCCTAGGGTATACTATTTTTGATAGGGTTTATAATATTAATTTTAGGGTTTAATATAAATCCCTTGGGTTTATAATATAAATTATTTGGGTTTATTAATCATTTGTGAGACAGATTGTATAAATATGAAAATCAATCATGGTCAACCATGGTTTAACATCACATGGTGACAAGGATTGTCTTAATATTAAAATCAACCATTCTAAAAAATGGCCAACCATGTTTATTTTAGGGTTTATATTATTTATTTTAGTGTTTATAATATTAATCCCTCGTGTTTAATATTATTCTCTAGATTTATAATCCCTTACGGTTTTAATATTAATCCCTTAGGTTTAACGTTGGCTTGGGTTTAAAATATCAATCCATTGGGTTTATTAATCTAAGGGTTCATATTCCTAGGGTTTATTTTTATTCATAGGTATTATAATATTAATCTTAGGATTTAATATAAATCCCTTGGGTTTATAGTCATGGTCAACCATGGTCCAATGTCACATTGTGACAAATATTGTTTCACTATGAAAATCAACCATGGTCAACCATTTTCAACCATCATCAATCATGGTCAACCATGATCCAATGTCACATTGTGGCAAAGATTGTCACAATTTGAAAATTAAGCATGGTCAAGCATGGTTAAGCATGGTCCAACGTCACATTGTGACAAATATTGTCTTAATATGAAAATCAAACATGGTCAACCATGGTTTTCCATGGTCCAATTTTTCATTGTAACAAAGATTGTATCATTATGAAAATCAAACTTGGTCAACAATGGTTAATCATGGTCAATCATGATACAACATCACATTGTGACAAAGATTCTCTCAATATGAAAATCAATCATGGTCAACCATGGTCGAATGTCGCATGGTGACAAAGATTGTGTCAATATGAAAATCAATCATGGTCATCCATGGTCAACCATATTTGTTTGAGTGTTTATAATATTTATCTTAGGTTTTATATACCTTGGGTCTAAAATTTTAATACCTTGAGTTTAATATTATTTCCTTGAGTTTTTAGTATTAATCTCTTGGGTTTATTACTACTTTGAGTTTATAATATCAATCCCTTAGGTTTATAATATAAATTCGTCGGGTTTGTTAATCCCTTGGGTTTATAATATTAATAATCACTTACATTTATAATGTTGATTCTAAGGGTTTAGAATATTAATCTCTTGAGTTCTCAATATTAATCCCTTTGGTTTTTAATATTAATCTCTTGGGTTTATAATAATAATCCCTTTGGTTTATAATATTAATCCTTTGTGTTTAATATTATTTCCTAGATTTTATAATGCATTGAGTTTATAATATTAACATTCCCTTTGGTAATACTATCGAGATTTATTTATCTTAATGTAATATCAATAATATTATCATATTATTATAATATAGCAATAATTATTATAAATTTCGAATACGATTGTTATAATTAATTTCACATTTATAATATAATGATAATAATGCTTTATAATATAATAATAATTATTTTACCTGGGTGCGGGTGACAATAAGAAATTAATGAAGATTAGACTAGTAGGCGGCGAGAGGACGAGCCACATGGCCGTCAGCGCTCCATCCCAAGCTAGCCTGAGCCAAATTCATGGTCACCTACAAGCAGCATTTAATGGGTGCTCGGGCCGAGAACTAGCCATTATGTGCATAGAAATGGACTGCCCTAGCCATACTGGTATCCCTTCTCTCTTGCTCCATTGCAATTGCCTACCCCAAGCTGCTGAACCTTGTTCTCACACTGTCACCGGGAGCCGTTGCTAGTTAGTGAGTTGTGTTGACCTTGGCAATGGGCATCACTATTCTCAATCCAGGCTTTGCAATTTGAATTTCACCCAGTCATCCCTTGTTAATCCTCTGCTTAATTCCTCAGCCATCTCTCCTACTAAAAACTCGTCCTGGCATTCTGCCATGGCTCGCATTCATCATTGCATGAGAAGCTGCAAAGGTGGTAATCATGGTGGTGGACTCTGCTCTCAGGTGATGCCGAGTCCTGATCCCACCTCCCCCTCTCCTTCCCCTGAAATTCCTTACCCCTATGGCTCTGTTTCAAGTAGGTATCCCAATACCCGAAGTGGTCGGGGACGCACATATCTTTTAGGTGTTTTCCAAAGAGATGTCGCAGTTCACACTACCAACTTCCCTTTACCCCCCACCCAGCTCCCCACTCGACCCAATTCAGGTTCCACAACAACCTGAATAGACCGGTTATTACTGCCACCATTACCATCATTTTCATTGAAGAAAATGAGCCGCAAGCCACCCCGTCGGGAAGTACTGAAGCACAGCACCAGGAGGCCCGCAGACACAGGAATGGTAGAGATACTAGAAAGAATTCGCTGGACAAGGAAATGGGTACTCTACATGGCAAGGCCCTAGGTGGTGGTCAGCATGCAGCGGGAGGAAGTTTTGGAGACACACGACCACCAGGTGGTAGCATGGTTGACGCGTCAGGATCACATGCAGCTGCTGGTAGATTTGGTGGTGTCCAAACTGCTCATGGGCCACACAACGGTATGTCGGAGGAGGAGGATGATTGGTATCAATATGCGTGCCTCGTCGAAGAGATACCTGTCCCGGACAAGCTCAAATGACAACGCGTGGCAGCCAGGTGCCACCCATATGCGAGCTGAGCTCTCCTTTGCTGACTGGCTCTTTTTTGTTATGATGGTTCTGTGGGAACTTTTCTGGGTTTATGATTGTCCTATTTGAACTTCTCTAGTTTTGTTTTTTCCTGTTTTAAAGGCTGATATCCCATATATGGGTATTTTTTGCCTTTGTGGACTGGTTTCCCCATCGAGGGGGCAGTCAAGTTATTTTCTGTTACACAATGTTCAACATTGTTGAGGCCTGTGCCTCATTGTATTCATATTTTGTTACATATTAATAGATTAACTTTACTTGGAAAAAAAATAATAATTATTTTATTATTATTATATTTATCAATATCATTATTAATATTAAATATATTCATTGACACTTATTGATGTATATCAATCACATTTAATAATGTGGTTGATATTATAATATAAATCCATTATAATATATCTTGGGTTTATAGTATTACTCCATTTGGTTTGTAATAATTATCCCCTTACAAAATTTAATTATAATTATTGTTATTAACTAATAGCTTTATAAATTATTAATTAATTGATTATTATTAATATGACCATGGTTATATAATATCATTCCATTTGGTTTTTATAATTATTTACCCCTTTATGAACAATAATTACTAATAATAATAATTATATTTGTTAATAATTAAATAGTAATAATAATTATATATTAGATCCATATTCATTGAACTTATCGATTTATATTCGACGAATTAATACTGTGGTTGCAATATTGTAGTATTAATCCATATAGTATCTCTTGGGTTATAGTATCAATTCATTTGGTTTTATAATATCCTTTTACAACAATAATTATAATTACTATTAATTATTAATAACTATAATTATTAGTTAATTGATTATTATTAATATGACTAGGGTTTATAATATCAATCCATTTGGTTTATAATATTTATCCTTTTATGAAAAATATATATTTTTAACAAGATCGACTATTGAGGTTTCTATTCCAAAAGAAAAAAGGAGAAAGCTCCCAATACAATAGAATTTTTGGAGATTATCTCGCTAGTATAGGAAGAAGAGGAAGCACAGTTCTGGGTTCCCTAAGCCTTACATCCAAAATTACTTGAATTTCCTACTACATTATGCTCATAAAGCCTTACAAACTGATTGAGCAAATATTTACATTTGCAAAACATATGAAAGCTTAAGTTCAGTGCCAAGAATGCTAGAGAAGAATCTCATTTGAGATCATCTAGAACTGAATGATTGAAGGTTCTTGTTGAGACTTGATCTTGCTAGCTTGGTAGTTAGATTTCTCACTGGTTTGGTTGATGATAAGGCCCTTGAGATAGTTGAAAGAGTCCTCCATGTGTTGGCACTTGTCCTTGAGTGCTCCTATTTTAGAGTTCTGACCATTGAGATATTTTTCCAGGAGTGCATTCCTAGACTTACATTGAAGCCTAAAGTCCTTAAATGTCACACGAAGTTGATCTATCATAAAAATGTTTCCCTGTAGACAACACATTTGTCATTTTGGGAGGGTTTGTCTGTAGAAATTTGAATAATATAACACTTATTCACAGAGATTATCCTGATTATACACTATTTGCGGAATGCATGCATAATACATAACCTCCTCTACCATTGATCATCAATTTGCAGAATTAAAAAAACAATCGCATGCGCACATTGAAACATCAATCACACATATCAACACAATATGTAATGGGGAAAGCATACAGCTGAAAACCCCCAACTATCTGTATATTATAATGATAGAGAAAATGTAAGAATACATAGTACAATACTCCTCACAAGTACTCAGTACTATCTCCACATGCTACGCACAAACTAGTTCAGATCCGAACAAGCCACAGGTTCAAATCTCCTCCATTGTTTGCCTGCCTCTACTGTGCAATCCAAGTTGAGAATAGATCAGATCCAAGTTTGACTTCCCTTGGCTTGTACTGCGCAATCCTCATTGGAAATATCAATCAATGATTGTGCAAATCTCATGCACAGCTATAGTCACAACTGATAGTAGTCTCACCCTTTCACCCACCTCTAACACTTGTCTTCACTGAACTGTCCATGCAATGCGTTAAATGATGTATTCTTTGGTTTATTTATGAGTTAATAATTAGTGAATTAATTAATAATTAATTCACACCACTCATCACTAGTGTGTTTTTTAGTTAGACTAAATACAACTAGTTCAACTAAGTCAAACTGAACACAACTCCATCAACTCCTCAATCAACTCCACCAAACTCAATCACTTGAGTTCTAACTGAAGTCCATCATGCAATAGCTCAAATAACCCATAGGAAAAGCGTATTTCCTTATGGAAGTTGCATGTGCCACATCCGTAGCTCGAATTGAAGTGCTGCAAGAGGATAAGATAACGTTTATAGTCCAAATATTATTAAGAGCTAATAATATTTGACTGTTCTATTTTTTGACTGGTAGTCTAAAAATAGACTCCACCCATATGTCTAAAAATAGAGGTCCATATATTTTTACCAACATGACCAATCATCCATAAATAGCATTCTGCAACTCATAGACCATGATCCATATGTCTAAAAATAGACATAGTCTAAAAATAGACTTTGCGCCAAAAATAGCCTGCAAGCCCACTTAGTGAAGGCGACTTCTTTTCACTAAGCTCCATCATCTTGTTGAATTTTCAACACTCCCTCTCAAAAAGATATGGATTATCTGCAACCCCTATCCTGCCTCTGTGGTATTCGAGTTTTCTCCTGGTGAGCGTCTTCGTCAAGATATCAGCATCCTGATCCTCCGTGGGAATGTATGAAAGTAACATGATTCTCCGTCGCACACAATCTCTGATATGATGGTACCTGATGTCGATGTACTTGGATCTATCATGGAATATTGGATTAGTTGAGAGTTTAATGCAACTCTGGTTATCACAATAAATCACACTAGGCTCCAAGTGTGAGCCGAACAACCTGACTAGGATCTTCCTCATCCATTTAGCCTCGCATGCAGCCAAACTTGCTACCATATACTTGGCCTCTGCTAAACTGAGTGCCACGGATCTCTGCTTCCTGCTGTACCAAGAAACTGCTATTGACCCGATACTGAAGATCCCTCTAGATGTTCTCTTTCTGTCCGTTGGGCTCCCTGCCCAATCTGCATCCGTGAAGCCACATAGCTTCACCTTATCCTCCTGTTTGTACCAAAATCCATATCCTGATGTGCCTTTGAGATAATGCAATACATGCTTTCCTCTCTTCCAAAAGAGCTTGGTTGGCTTAACCATAGCTTGTGAAAGTTGGTTAACAACATAACATATATCAGGTCATGTATTGACTAGATACATAAGCGACCCCATCAACTGTCGATAAACAGTGGCATCCACTACCTCCGCTGAAGTAGCATCCTCCTTCCTCCAACCTCCAGGAAGAGGAGTATCAACAAGCTTGCAGCCATGCATGTTTAACTTCTCCAGTATCTCCCGGGCATACTTACTTTGAGAAACAAATAGTCCATCACTGCGCTGCCAAATTTCCAATCCCAGGAAATAATGAAGGAGGCCCAAGTCCTTCATCTCAAACTCTCTAGAAAGATCCTCCTTGCATGAAAGTATCAATAGCTCCTCTCCCGTCAAAATCAAATCATCTACATAAAGTACAATGATCAGCAACTTACCATCCACCACAATCTGGTATAGGTTAGGACCTGTCTCACTCTTGGAGAATCCAAGTCCGGTGAAATAACTGTCTATCCGTGTGTGCCAAGAACGAGGTGCTTGTTTCAACCCATACAATGCTCTCTTAAGCCTGTACACATGCGACTCGCTGTTGAAGATCTCGAAACCTTTGGGCTGCTCTATGTACACCTCCTCCTCAATGACTCCATTGAGGAACGCAGTCTTCACATCCATCTGATGGATGTGCCACCCCATCTGTGCTGAGAGAGCAATAATTATCCATATGGAATAATACCTTGCGACAGGTGCAAAGTTCTCCTCATAATCGATCCCCTCTATCTGTGAGAAGCCTCAGGCAACAAATCTTGCCTTGTACTTCTCAACACTCCCGTCAGCTACCTACTTCACTTTGTAGATCCATCTCGAACCCACCACTGATTTCCCCTCCGGTCTTGGGACAATCTCCCATGCACTGTTTCTAACAATCGAATCATACTCTTCCACCATGGCATCTACTCATGCGGGATCCTCCACAGCTTCCTCGAAAGAGAATGGCTCAGTCACGACACATTTGCTCACAAGAGCCATGTATCCAGTGTACCGATTAGGTGACTGTCTCTATCTGTGCTATGCTATAGGTGGTCCTACAACCTTCTCTGCATCTTGAGCCAGTCGCTCAGCTTCTGTATTGTGCTTTCACCCTCTGATGGTTGGCGCTGCATGAGTGGTCTGTTCCACTCCATGAACTTCATCTTGTGGCTGATCCACATCCTAAAGCTCATCCTTAAGAACTAATAGCTCCTCATCTACATGCAAGTGTGGCTCCCTCTCAAGTGAACACTTCATGGCTTTCTCCTCCTGAAATTTTATATCCTGTCGCACAACAGTCTTGCGACTGTCTAGCAAATACACACGATAGTTGTGGGGAATATCAGTGTAATCCACAAATATCCCAACCTCTGTAGTCGGCTCCAGCTTCTTCCTAGCATCCTTCGTCACATGCATGTAAACAGGAGAACCAAAAATCCTCAAATGGGAAATATCAGGGCTCTTACCAGAATAAGCCTCCTCGAGTGTACTCATACCAAGTATCTTGTGAGGACAATGGTTCTGCACATATACTACAGTATTGCATGCCTCCACCCACAAGTGAAGGGGTAGGCCCTAATCATGCAACATCACCCGTGCAGCACCCACGATCGTTCTGTTCTTTCGCTCAGTAACCCCGTTCTGCTGTGGGTTATGGGGAGATGTGAGCTCTCTTCAAATCCCTTCTGTGCTGCAGAAGTCCTTGAACTCGCCAGATATGAATTCACCGCCATTGTCTCTCCTAAGAGCCTTCACCTTCTTCCCCAATTCCCTCTCAACCAGTGCTTTGAACTCACAGAACTTTGAGTATGTCTCACTCTTCTTCTGCATGAAGAAGATCCAACACTTTCAAGAGAAATCATTAACAAAGATCACATAGTACTTGTGCTTTGTTGTCGAAGCTACTGAGAAAGGTCCACACACGTCTGTGTGAATTCTCTCAAGGATCGTCATAGCGCGACTATCCTTCTCGTGAAAGGTGGCTTTCACAAATTTTCCCAAAGTACACCCCTTGCACTGATCTGACTGCGCAAGAGTGCCTATAGGAAGCCCAGTAGAAATCTGCTACAATATTTTCAAAGCTCCATGGTGAAGGTGGCCCAATCTCTAGTGCCATAGCTTGCCATCATCCTGGCTCACCACTCCTTCTACCTTGCATGCCATTGCGCACAATCATCTACATGCAATTGATAAAGGTTCTTGACTCAAACCCCTATCTTTCGGGTTTCTCCAGTTGTCTTACTGCACAGGAAAGCCTTTCCCTCGCTGAAGACAACATCATATCCCTTGTCTTCTAACATTGCCACAGAGATAAGATTCTTCTTCAATCCTATAACATGCATCACTTCCTTCAATACGAAGGTTTTACCAAACTCCCTCTCAAAGGAATGGTACCGATACCGGTCGCATTGTATCTACCATCATCGCCCATCTCGATGTGCACTCCAAGATCTTTCTTATCCAGATCAGAAAACAAATCTCGATCTCCTGTCATGTGAAAAGACGAACCATTATCCAAGAACCATACCGATCCCATCACACTTGATACCAAGCATGTGATCAGTGAAAAATCCAGCTCAAACTGCGAGGCTAAGGCCTCTCCCACTGCAGATTTAGCAGCTTGCTTATTTTTCTTCTTCTGCGGAAAATTTGTGGCATAATGTTCGTGCTGGTGACAGTGAAAGCACTTCACCTTGGACATGTCCTGCTTCTTGCCTTTCACACCGGAATGAGAATCTTTCTTGTTCTTTCCCTTCTTTTTTTTGACAACCAAAGCACAATTTTCTTCATCAGATGCCTTTGATGAAGATCCGTCCCTGGTATTCCGCCTGATCTCCTCTTGCACAAGATCCGACCAAAGTCTCTCCCATCCTGGAAATTTCTCCCAACCATTGACAGAGTCCTGATAGGAATGCCAACTGTTCGGAAGACCAAGGATATCCAAGCTCACAAAGTCCTCATCATCGACAGTCACCCCCACACTTCTCAACTCATCCCGGCATTGGGTGAACTTCGTGAGATACTTGGGCACACTATCTCCTTTCTCACACTTAATGTTTCTAAGTTTATCCTTGAGTGCCAACTTCCTGTGGTCGCTCTTGCTTTGGAATAAATCTATCAACGCTTTCCACATCAAGTATGGAGAAGCCTTTCCATGCAGGCTGGATATAATGTGATCCTTCACACCCTCCAACAGAATCCTTCGACACTTTGTTGTCTTCTTTTGCCAAGCCTCAACTTGAGCAGCATTAGTAGGCTTTGGGACTTCAGCATCTATGAACTCCTTCAACCCATTGTCATCTAACATTGCATCCATCCTATCTTTCCATGCAATATAATTCGAGCTGCCTTCAAGGGCATACTCCAATCGCAATCCATTGAAAGACATTTCAACTTTGACACCAAGAAAACACTGTTGCAAATTCGAATTCCACCAGCTCAAAACTCAACCACTTCTGATATAAAATTCGTGAAAACAAATTATTTCTCGTACGAATATTGACTGTATGGGCATTTACTAGATATCTCACCTTCCAAAAGAAGGATGAATCCAGAGGCTACCTGGTCCGATTACAGACTCTGCCTGAAGAAATAAAATGTAATCATTTTCTGAATAATAGATCTGATGATCAACTTCGCTCTGATACCATGTAGAAATTTGAATAATATAACACTTATTCACAAAGATTATCCTGATTATACACTATTTGCGGAATGCATGCATAATACATAACCTCCTCTACCATTGATCATCAATTTGTGGAATTAAAAAAGCAATCGCATGCGCACATTGAAACATCAATCGCACATATCAACACAGTATGTAATGGAGAAAGCATATAGCTGAAAATCCCCAACTATTTGTATATTATAATGATATAGAACATGTAACAATACATAGTACAATACTCCTCACAAGTACTCAGTACTATCTCCACATTCTACACACAAACTAGCTCAGATCTGAAAATGTCACGGGTTCAAATCTCCTCCACTGTTTTCCTGCCTCTACTGCGCAATCCAAGTTGAGAATATATCAGATCCAAGTTCGAATTCCCTTGGCTTGTACTGTGCAATCCTCATTGGAAATTTCAATCACTGATTGTGCAAATATCATGCACAACTATAGTCACTACTGATAGTAGTCTCACCCTTTCACCCACCCCTAGCACTTGTCTCCACTGAACTGTCCATGCACTAAGTTAACTGATGTATTCTTTGGTTGATTTATGGGTTAATAATTAGTGAATTAATTAATAATTAATTCACACCACTCATCACTAGTGTATTTGTCAGTTAGACTAAATACAACTAGTTCAACTAAGTCAAACTGAACACAACTCCATCAACTCCTCAATCAACTCCACCAAACTCAATCACTTGAGTTCTTACTGAAGTCCATCATGCAATAGCTCAACTAACCCATAGGAAAAGCGTATTTCCTTCTGGTAGTTGCATGTGCCACATCCGCAGCTTGAACTGAAGTGTTGCAAGAGGATAAGATAATGTTTATAGTCCAAACATGATTAAGAGCTAATAATATTCGACTGTTCTATTTTTTTGACTGGCAGTCTAAAAATAGACTCCGCCCATATGTCTAAAAATAGAGGTCCATCTATGATTACCAACATGACCAATCATCCATAAATAGCATCCTGCAACTCATAGACCATGATCCATATGTCTATAAATAGACATAGTTTAAAAATAGACTTTGCGCCAAAAATAGCCTGCCGGCCCACTTAGTGAAGGCGACTTATTTTCACTAAGCTCCATCATCTTGTTGCATTTTCAAAATTTTCTAATGGATTCATATCCATAGTTGTGCAAAGAGTAGCCCAAACTCTTCTTTGATGCCAAAGGAATAAACAAGACTGCTATGATAGGGGGGAGAGAGAAAACAATAGAGAGGAGACCCAACGTGAAGAAGGAAGATGATTGAATAAAGTGAGGGAGATGGAATTGTGCATAGGAAGATGGAGTTGCTCACAAGAACATGGAGCTGTGCACAGAAAGAGAGAGGAAGAGCGTAGTAGGATGACAAAGAAGTTGAGGTTCGCGAAGGGAGAAGGGAAGCAGGAGAGCTAGCCTATAGAAAAAGAGGAGGAAGGCAATCAAAAAGACGTAGAACAATAGAGGTGAGGGAAGAAACACAAAGGGAGGGGAGAGAGTGGGGATGATGGGAGAGATGAAGCCACAACAAGAGGTGGGGAAGGGAGTGATAGGAAGACAAATAAATAGAAGAAAGGAGAGGAGGAGTAGGGAAGATGCAGAGGGATCACGAGGAGTCTAAGGGAGCTCGATTGACTTGGGATCTGAGCAGGTGTAATATAGGAGCACGAGGAGGATTTGATGGAGATTTGGAATCAGAGGATAAGGAGGATTTATGACTTTAGTCAAATTACAATCCATATGACAATGTGACATTGGCATTAATCTGTAAGGATATTTAAGGTATTGGGATTTGGGAAGTGTAATGTAAAATTCAAGATTCACCGGGAGGCTGAGCCACTACCAAGTTGGTTTGGGTATTAGAAAATTTATTATTCTCTCTCAAAATATGTTTGAAGGAGACTTTGCCCAAATTTACCAGATTTTGTCTTATTATTCTTATGGTTTGTCTCAATTCCATGTTTATTGGGTTGATTCTTTCCACCGTTGCTTGAATTATTATGGCTAAGTCACCAAATATGATTGAATTTTGTATTTTCCTTTTTTTTAGGATCATTGTGCCCATCAAAAGACCATAAGCGTCTGCCCTGTTGTTTGTATTCCCCCCAAGACCCCATTCATAGGTAATTGGGTTATTTCCACTTGGTTCTATGAGGATTCCTCCAGTTCCTAATTTTACTGGATTTTCTTTTAAAGGGCCATAAATTAAGCAGGGTTTATTTAAATTTTGAATCCACATGATGAATTCTTCATTTTTAGCCTTATTTTCTAATTCTGGAGATTTGGCTTTAATTTGGTGATGCTTGGCCAGTTAGGCCTGCTAATTACATAACTGATCCAATTTCTCTCCTCTTGTTGAATCTGATTGATGTCTATTGGTTTCAACCCTTTTGAAGATAGGAATTCAGATGTCAAGCCTCAGTCCTTGAAAAAACATTACTGATGGTTGGAGGCCAGTTATTGAAGATTTGTTGATTTCTTTCTAACCAAAGCTGTCAGCACAAGAAGGAAGGGAGAATATTCCAGTACCTTTTGAACGTATTATTTTTTTAATAGAGTAAGGTTATGCCCTTTTACAAGCCGTAAATATTTCATTGAAAGGCTGAGATAGATTCAGATTGACCTCTAGGCGACTTACTAGTAAATGCCAAAATTCGTTTGTGAAGGAGCAATCAAGTAAAATATATTGAATGCTTTCTTTCGCCATTAAGAACATTAGACATCTAGAAGGCTTTGAGAATCCCCTTTTTTTTTAGATTCTCAACAGTTAGGACTTTTCCTTTTACAAGTGTCCAAATGAATATTTTAACCTTTGGCAAACTTTCAGATTTCCACATTGTTCTCCAAGGAGCCCAATCTTACCTATCTTGTTGTGCTTGAATGGTCAGATATCCTGATTTCACCGAATAATCTCCTCCATTAAGGTCCCATCTAAATGAATCTTGGGAATCAAGGATAATTGGAGTAGTTACCTTAAGAAGGATTATTAATGAGTTCCATTGAATTTTGAGATTTTGAGGAAGGTTGTGGGTCTTCTAGTCAAGCCAATTACCATTTTTCCAAAGAGATATATCTTCCGTAGTGCTAATTCCCTTTGTTCTCATCCATATTCTTAAGCTTTGGAGATTTAATTGGCTAGCTAGGGGAGGATTCCCCATTATACTATCTTCCTATAATTTAATACCTTTACCATTCCCAAGGAGTTTGGATGAGTGCTCCTTGATGAGAGGAACAAATGTTTTGACTAGATTCCAAACTTGAGTGCATTGCCTGATCAGGAAGCCTTCTTCTAGAAGGAGAGATCGAACATGATTCATATATTTGGATTTGAGGACTTTCTTCCACCAATAGTTCTTCCCTGTGATAAACCTCCATGCTATTTTTTCCCCTAGAGCCAAGTTCTAATGAGTAGGGAGTCTTATGGACATGCCTTCTTTTTCATAAGGCAAGGTAATGTGATTCCATTTTACTAAACTAAACCTTTTTGATTCAAATTTCCCTCTTTTCCAAATAAATCCCCTTATTATTAACTCAATTTGCTTATGGATGCTTGTAGGAGCTAAAAGAGTTGTGAACTGATAGATTGGAAGAGTCCTGAGTATATATTTGATTAGGATCACTCTGCCTGCTTAATTGAGCCAATTCTTCCCCCAATTTTGAATATTTTTTTTCATTTTCTCAATATGATTATTCCAAAATTTTGTCTTCAGGTTTTCCTTAGATATCAGAAAGCTAAGATAGAGGAAATGGATCCATCTTGATTGGAAGGGGATATCCAAAATATGAGATATTTTTTTAAGAGTGCGAGGAGGGGCATTCCATCCATATATTCTACATTTTTTTTTTTGTTTAGGAGTCCTCCTGAAACCCCATGAAATTGTTGAGATTTTTTGTTTTTTTTTTTTTAGCTACTATGTAAGATGCACCACCCATCACTAGAGTGCCATCTCCAAATAATGAGTGATTGATGCTTTTGACTCTAGGGGAGATAGAGAGGCTAGTTAATATGCAATCTCTCCTACAATTTTCTAGATATCTGCTCAATGAGTCTACCATGATTATATAAATAAAGGGTGATAGGGGACAACCTTGTCTCAAATCCCATGAAATTTGGAAAAACTCACTTGGCCTTCCATTGATCAGAGGGGCGATCCATGGTACTACAATGCAAGCTTTGATTATATCAATTATCTCACTTGAGAATCCAACTTTCTTGAGGAAAACTGAAAGGAATGATAGATTTAATCTATCAAATGCATTTTCCATATCTAACTTTATAATGATACCCTGCTCTTTCCTCATTACACTAGAGTGCATGTCTTCTTGAACTATCATAATATTGTCTAGGATCTATTTGCTGGGAACAAATCATCCTTGGTTTTCTAAAATTAAACCAGGGAGGATAGGATTTATTCGATTTGCTAAGATTTTAGTGATGATTTTCTAGGAATATTTACACAAGAATATAGACGGAATCTACTAAAAGTAGAGGGCCTTGCCTCTTTTGGGACAAGAGAAAGATAAGAATAATTTGTAAATACTCCTAACTTCCTTTTCCTGAAAACATTCTTGATCATTTATATCAAATATTTTTTTATTATGTGCCAATTGTTACGATAAAAGGAAATGAAAAATTCATCGAGGCCTGGAGCTTTGTCTGCATGGAGATCCCATACAGAAGAATAAATCTCATTCTCATCTAGTTCTTTAGTGAGTTTAAGGTCGATTTCTTCACTTATTTTATTGGGAATATGCTAGGTGAAGGTCTCATATTCTGAATTTGCTGAGTCTGTTATTAGGAGATTTGTGAAATAACCGTGTGCTTCCTTTTTCAAATCTTCTTGTCCTCTGATTTCTTTGTCTTCAATCAACCTTTATGCTTTCTATATGATTAATAATTCTCCACATCTTTGTTGAGCTACAAAAGAAGGATGTGTTTTTATCTCTTGCCTTCAGCTAGAGGTTGCAAGATTTTAATCTTCGTTCCTCTTCCTCAACTCTATTTTATCTATAGATTTCCCAGTAAATTTTGTTTTCTTGGAGTTGGCTTTCTTTTGTTTCTTCCTGTTGTTCTTTTGTTTCTGGGGCTGTCTCCATTTTTAGTTAACTCTACCTTCGTTTTTTGTGTTTGTTTATGGTTGTTCTTTTCCCAAATTTTCATTTCCTTCCTCAATGTTTTTAGTTTGGTTTCCCAAACAAAGTTTGTAGAACCTATGATCTTTTGAGACTAGACCTCTGCTATTATTTTTTAACTTCCTCACTGTTGTTCCATAATGGGCAATATTGAAATGGAGTCGGACCTAAATTCCCTAGAGTCCCAAGAGAGATAACCACTAGCTTATGGTCAAAGGCTGAGGTATGGATTATTCTTGAGATGATTGAGCTGAAGTTTTTTGATGTTTTTTCATGAACAAGGATGCGATCTAACATTTCTTTAATTTTGCTTTTGCCTATTCTTTTATTGCTCCATGTATATTTTATATTATTGGGAGGAATATACAATAGGTTATAGGATTCAATAATGATATCAATGGTATCCCTTGATGGATTAGTGTGATAAGATCCTTCAAACTTCTCATCATGATTCGAGACTAAGTTGAAGTCTCCTCCAACTAGGATGCTACTATTTTCAACTTGGGGAAGATTCTTTTTTAGACAGTTCCAACAAACTTATTTCTCTCTATAATGATTTGGAACATAGATATTTATTATGCATTATTTCTCTTAAGTGATTTTATTTCTTAGATATGTTTTAATCCAATGCTGTTATTTTAGCTGATAAACTAATTCCCATTTACCTTTCCTCCAAAGAGTGCAGATACCTCCCGAGGCCCTTGATGCTTGGAGAGTTGTGCCTTCTTAGTTCCTTATTCTTTGGATCATTTTCCTTGAGTCTTGCTCATTTATTTTGGTCTCTTGAACCATGAGGGTGTTTGTATTTTCCATTACTATTAGATCTTTGATTGCATTGAATTTCAGCGGGCTTCCCATTCCTCGACAATTCCAAGAGACCATATTCATTATTTAGTTTGATATGGGCAAAGGGGCCTTTCCCTCTGGAAGGATGGGGGGCTTTCTCCTTATTCCATGTGTTCCTTTCTAGAAAGGAATCCATATGTTGTTAAGTACCCATAGTCATCTCCTTTGCAACAAATTCATCTCTTAGTTCTTTATTTGACCTTGTTCTTGGTTTTTTTTATGGTCAAGGGAAGATAATGAATGTTTAAATTGATTCCTTGTAATGATTCGATCAAATGAAGGAGGGGGGGCTTAGGGAGAGGCCAAGGGAGAATGGGGTGGGAAAGGGAGGAAAGGGGAGGAAAGGGGAGGGGAGGAGAGGGGAGGAAGGGGGGAGAGGAGGAAATGACTAGATCTTCAAGAGGACCGAAGGGATTATAGACCAAAAGGTTGGAGGAATGAAAGGGGGAAAAGGAGAAGAGAGGGATGGAAGAGGAGTTGAGAGAATAGGGGCAGAGTGAGAGGGAGTTTGAGGAAATGAAGAGGGTTGAGAAGACGATTTATTTTCAGTTTTTATTTTTTTATTTTTTACTTGTTCCCATTTTGGATCCTAAGCTTCTACTTCTTCATTTTCTTATTTTTTTGAACATCTATTAGCAAAATTACCATATTTATGACATACCTTACACTTGAATGGGATTTGTTCATAGTCCAACAAATGAATGTGTAAACAACTGTCAACTTTAATCTGTATTGCTTCTCGGAGTCCTTTTCCTAGGTCTACTTCAACACATATTCTTGCACATGCATGCATATTCTCCTTTGGTTTTCTTCTGTTGATGTATCTACCCACTACATTTCCTATTTCTTTGACCGGTTCATATTCCGAATTATGGGGGGGAGGTGGGGGAGTTGCACTGAGGTCCTAGATTGACACATCATTTGGCACATCCAACCCTGGATCAAAGTCCAGAGTTCACCTGTTTAAATAGAGACTCCTAGTATTCCTGAAATATGGTCCACTCTTAAATATCAAATCTTTGCCTTCTTTTGTTTCAAAGCGGAATGTTTAGTAGTCTCTTCCATAGAACCTGATCGAGATTTTTCTGCTGATAATGGAGGACCAGTTCCGTTCTACCCACTTCAGGACAGAGAGAGGAGAAGGCCACAGTCCTATAAACTAACCAACTAGACCACGCTCAGAGAGAGAAAGAACAACACGACGAGGAAGAGAGGGTGGAAGTATGATTTCAGGAATGTCTTCTATTTTTTTTTACAAACTTGGAAACTGATGGTCTGGTTCTATGAGGGCCAATGGAAGATAATAAGGATGCAGAGGCTACACCATTTTCATTAGGATGTTGAACCTATTGAGAAGAAACATGGGGGTAGTCACCATCCAGAGGAGGCCCCAAAGGGGTCATTGAAGGCAAAAGGTCAAGGCCGAGACCCCCTGAAGCTGGGGAGCGCGGGGACTAGAAGGGTGCATGAGCATCAATTCAAAAAACACAGAGAGGGAGTTCTAAACTCTTCCCTTTTATGAACAATAATTATAATAATTAATAATAATAATTAATAATTATTAATAATTATATTATCACTTTATTCAAGCTTCTATGATCCATAATGAATTAAGCAAAGTCCTTTCGGTAGAAATCATATAAGAACCTAGTCCTTATGATGAACTACACTTGTTCGACACAAGTCGGCAACAATTTCTCTTATGTGATTTCTACCAAAAGGCTTTGCTTAATTAATTATAATATTAATTATTAACAATCACAATTATTATTAATTATTAACAATTATAATTATTAATAATTAATATTAATTATTAATTATTAATATTTAATATTTATTAATTTTGAATAATTATTACTAACTTTTATGGTGTAGTTTAACTTATAAGTGAAGTGGTTTTTTTCTGCAACATTTTTTTGGTTAATTTTAATCAAAATCCGGTAGAGATTTACTTGAGTTTAAGTTGTTTAATTTGTAGAATTTGAGTCCTTAGGGGTTTTTTAGGGTGCTGAATCCATTTATCCATTCAAAAATGCATTTTAAATTAAAAAAAAACACATTGTTTCTTGAAATTATTTTATCAAATTTCGATAAAAAAAAAAGTAGATTTCATCTTTAAATTAGACTACGCCAATTTTTATTATTAATAATTATTAATAATTACTAAATATTAATAATTATTCATTTGATTTATAATGTTTATAATTATCTTTTTGGTTAATAATCATTAGTTTGGTTTGACAGTTAATAATAATTGCTAATTATTAACATTTTTAATTATCTCTTTGTTATAAGAAGGGTTTCAAAGTAAATCACATGTAGAAAACATTTGTCAATGCGTTTCGAACCAACCAGTGTGGTTCATCGTCAGGACAAGTTGAAGAGTCAGATCATGGCTACATATTAAATAGGGAGAGCAGATCTTCCAAACTTCTAGGTGTGACCATCAACAACTATATAAAAATAGCTAGATTTGTAATATTATATTAAAATATTCTTATAATGTTAATCATGGGTTATTAAGTCAAAAGTTAATAACTAGTAATAATAAGTAATATAATATTATAATCATAGTAAATAATTTCTTCTTAATAATTAATTTAATAATATATATATATTTTAATATATTATATATTTGTATTTAGTTATTAAATTAATTAATTTAATTATTTTTAATTTATTTATTCATTTAATATCCAATAGGGATAAGATATACTCAATCTAGGTAAATAAGTCTAGAAATCTTAATTCCTATAAATATTAACAATGCTAGGTTATACAGATAAGACACGTAAAGGGGTATTTTATAATAACATTGACTTAATATAACTAATAATCAAATGGAATTAATAAATTATTATTGAATATTAGTTAATTTTTTTTTGGAATTATTAAGGTAAGGGTAAAATCTTAATATCAAAATTATCAGTAAAGTCGTCTAATGGATCTAGGGATGTTAGTACAAGCGAGGATTGATAATATTAAGATATTAATGTTATGGTATTAGTAATAAAAATATTAGAACAAGAGACAAATTCTAAATTCAAGAAGGTCAAGAACATGACAATTAATAAAATAAATTAACCACAGGGGAAAACTAGGATGATAGAAAAGTCAAGGCTCAATGGAGAAGGATACAGGATAATACAGGGAAATATGGGGAAACCTAGAAAGCTAGAAAAGGTCAAAAAGGGGGGGTGGTGGCCAAGGGGGGGGGGTGTGGCGTGGGAGTAGAGGAGAAGACATGACTAGGACGAAAGGGCAGGGATCCAACAACTACTGATCTTCCAACCATCATCTCTATTGAGATTGTTTGGCCTTCTTTCAATTTCAATAGCTTCCTTGAATTTACGGTGATGAAACTGCATAACCTTGGCAATAACCTTGGCCTCTTCAATACAAACATGATGCTTGGTCTTTTTCGCATGCTCTGCTAATGCTAAAGACTTGTTTCTCCCATGCCTTAGGTCAGTTGCATGTTCATTGATCCTTTGATTGATAGAGCACACTGTGTCCTCAATATAGGGGGTCCCACAAGAACAAGGAATAATGTAGACACCCTTCATGTCCTTAGGGGTCCTTAGTGTCAATAGGATCCTTCACCGATCGGAGGGATTTACGAATGGTGTTGAGGGGCCTAAAGGTTGAGGGAATATTATACTTCTTAAGAATCAGGGCAATCTTGTCCATAGTTCCCTCAATGTAGGGAAGATGGACACCTAGGAGATGCTCTTTAGGTTCATTTTTAATCACCGAATTTTTGGAGGCCTTAAGGAAAGCTTTCTGATCAAGGCGTCTACTATAGCTGTTCTCCACAAAGACATTAAGATGGGATTTCTCCTTATCAAAGCTCTTATTATTAGAAATCCCAAGGGCACATGTAGCGAGGGTGTTAAGAACACCCAATTTTTGAGTGCGGAAATGATGATAATTGGCATGAAGATACTGCTCAATATGCGTTCTCTTCTGAAACACTGAGTGGAAGAGGGAACCATCATTATTATTAGAGATAAGAATATCAAGGAAGGGGAGGAAACTATTGACTTATTTTTCCATGGTGAACTTAATGGAAAAGGATTGACAGTTGAGGTGATTGAAGAAGAGATCTAACTCCTCTTGGCCATGGGACTGGATGACATTAGTGTCATCTACATACCTTTTCCACATCTTGGGTAGGAGACGGGTTGAGGCTAAAGCTCTGGCTTCGAAATATTCCATAAACAGATTAGCAACAATAGGGGATAGGGGTGAGCCCATGGCAACACCACAAATTTGTTCAAAGAACTCACCCTCGAAATATAAAAAGGTGGAAGTGAGACAGATCTCAACTAGCTGAGCGGTATCATAATTTGTTAGGCGATAGATCACTTCCAAGGCCTCCTTTATAAGGATACAAGTGTAAAAGGAGACCACATCAAAGCTGACGAGAATGTCCTCAGGGTCAAGCTTTATGTCCTTTAGCTCTTTAATGAAGGATACAGAGTCTTTTACGAAGGACTCTGTACGGCCAACTAAGGGCTTACACTTAAAGGCAAGGAATTTAGCTAAAAGGTAGGTCAGACCACCAATGAAGTTGACAATAGGCCTCAGGGGAGCCCCTTCTTTGTGAATCTTTGGCAACCCATAGATCCTATGAGTAATGGGACAATGAATGGGTGCATTGTTAAGGCACTCTTTGCGATAGGTCACTAGTTCAAATCCCCCTAGGTGCTTACCTACAAATATAAATATATTATATTATATATATATATATAAAATAAATGATTAATTTAATTATTAATTATTAATATTTAATATTAATTATTTTATTAATTATTATTATTTTTTAATAATAGTATTAATTATTAACAATTATATTTATAATTATAATGATAATTATAATTATTAATTATAATTATAATTATAATTATAATTATTATAATTATAATTATAATTATTAATTATTAATATTTAATATTTATTATTTTATTAATTATTATTAATTATTAACTATTCATATTAATATTATTTATTTAGTGATTAATTAATAGTACTAAATAATACTAATAATACTTTATAAATAATAATAAAATTATTAATGTTAATATTTACAAATAAATAATAATAAATGTGTTTGATATGCATTAATGGATGTTATCAACTTCATTTATTAATGTGGTTGTGCTAGTGTAATATTGAAAAAGTTTGTTAAACCCATTAACGCAAACCATGAGATTAAACCATGGAAATTTGTATATAAACTTGTCAAGTCTCACTAGCACAAGAGGTTGAGGATAGAGCTTGTTCTCAAGGTGACCCATGATTGAACCTCGTGAGAGCTCTTGCGCCCATGCTAGAGGAAGGAAATATGGTAAAATCCAATCAACTTAGGGTTGGTGTGACCGAGGCCAGGTGTGATCCCGTGGTGACTTTGACAACTTAGATGTCCCTAGGTCGTGGTTTCTTAAGCCACAGGTCAAGCGTGAGGAACATAGACAACTTGGCACCTCAGTCCTGAAGATGAACCTCATTAGTAAGTTCAAAACGCATACCACCAAGCATTCCTGAAATGATTTATCCAAAAGCAAGATTCAAACAAAAAACAAAAAAGAATATTAAAAAACTTGATTCAATAAAAATGTACACAATAAAATAAAGCCCCACATAAAAGTTCCTAGAGGCTGAAATTTGACATTACTTATAATATATGATCTTTAACCTAAGCTTAGCATGGGGTTATTGCTAACCTACATAGTTCAATGTAATGTGCAAAGATATATGGTCACTTTTTTATAACAAAGTTTATTTTTTTGTAAGTTTGGTAGAACTACATCTTCATCATGTCCAACTTCTCACCTTGACCAGCGATAACACAAAATTTAAACCCAAAATTTCTAGTTCGATGAAATTTCATTTCTACGACCATTACCAATTGAACTACCCAAACAAACTTTATAACAAAAATTATTAAAATATTACATTATCTAATAAAATTAATAAAATGTTCCCATTATCTTCCCATTATGATTTCTCCATCCCTTAAGATTTAAAAATATGATTAACAATTAACTTTGTTAATGAAGGAATGTGCCATCAACATAATTAGTAATGAGGGAATCTGCCATCAACATAATTAACTTTACCAACGAGGGAATCTGCTATGAACATATAAGAATGGCCCACTTAAGAGCATTTATTTTGGTTAGTTGCTTATATTTTTAAACGCTTTAGTAAATATTTTACCATCCTAAGGGCGTTGAAGGCAGAGATGACAAGAGTTTAAAAAATGGCGTTGGATTCCACAGTTCCCCACAGTTTCTGATTAGCTTTAACTTTGCGAGAATGGAGATGGCGTGTGTAAGTACCAGCATCGAATAAAGATGAGTTTGACCAGGTCACAATTTATTTTTAAAATAATGAAATTTTCCGAATATGATTACAGTTTCAAGTTCAAGATTTTCGAGTATCTCAACTGTTATTATTAATAATACTGAATCCATTTCCATAATATATATATATATATATATATAAAAAAACTCACCCACCAATTTTTTTCAAAACAATTTCTTACCTGCCCCTACGCCTCGGTAGACAACGCTACTTATGAGAGATATTTCAAGAATAGATGTTATGATTTTAGGAATACATTTGACAAAGATGGCCATAGCCCCAATTTTATATCGTTAAAAAATGGATCGAGTTCTTAAACAGCAATACAGAATCATAAATTTCAGCCTCCTGTCTCTCTCAGCATTTGAAAAAATGAATTACATGTGCCAATAAGCACCGCGATCAGTACGACATAGGAATGGATTCCCAGTGAAACATGACTGGGTGACCGATCCCCCGCCGGGTAGTTGGAAACAAAACAAACAGCATGCTAATGACAAAGCCAGCCACGACGGGCACTGTATTCATATAAACTCTGGGCATTTCCGGATAAAAGCAGTCCACCACATCATAATTGGCGACACCCAACGATAGCAGAACCAGCACCGACAGAAACGCGTGAACGAAATCCAAGAAGTTGAGCCTCAGGCGGGACGTGTCGAGCGCCGACACTTTCCGGCTTCCAAACGTCCAGAGCCCCCGGGGCGTGACGATGCCGTAGTAGATCTTGCCGCCGTTGGGCTCCCTGACGCTGTCGGTGAATGCTAATAGAAACGTGGAGAGCCCGCAAAAGGCCAGCAGCCCCGCCGTCAGCAATTTGTGTAACAGGTCGCACTGCCCGCCTTTGGAAAAAATGGGGCAGAGCACTTGGAAGGTCAGCATGGTGCCCGTCGGCAGCAGATTATTCAGGTGGGCAGCTCCGTTGAGTGCCCGGTTCACCATCCGGATGATCTTCGTCTCGTCTGAGAAGTCCAAATCATCGTCTTCGCAGTCATTCTGAACTAGCAGAGTTTTACGTGAGTAATCCATGGCTTTCTGCAATTCTGGCTATGGTACCTACACAGAAGCTGTTATATAAATACCCTAAAGAATAACATTATCACGCGACTTTTTATTGGAATTGTGTTATTCATTATCTCTGATGCCTATCGAGGTTCATGGCCTTTTAATATATTTTTCGAAAGGAACAACTTTAACTTTATTTGCGACAGAAGCAATCTACTTATCTTATGCTTATATGTAATGATGATTATAAGCTTTGAAAATTATTTTGCTTTAATATTTAATATTATATGTATTAAAAATATTACAGTAAAGTGTTTATTATTATTATTATTAAGGGGAGATATATAAATGATTTTTAAATGTATTAAAATATTTATTTCATCCTAAAATATATATGGTTAAAATTAAAAAAAAAAACATAAAATTAATTAAAATATAATTTTATTTATATAATTATTATTATTATTATAGCTGGTATTGTTAATTATAAAAATAATTACTATATGTTAGTTAAATACACATATTAATACAAATATAGAACATGGTTTTTAATCATGAATATTTTTTTCCACTTTATCATACATATTCTTAATTTTTAAGAGGTTTTGTTACAACACCATGACTTATCAATACCATATGCTCAAAAACCATAACATTTTTAACATATGGCATGTGTTAAGTATGACATTATTTTTAATTAATCAATTTAATAGGGACATAACCATTTTGGAGATAAAATTCAACTTTTGATTTGTGTATACTACTATGAACATTCTAGAATATTATGCTGAGTTTAAACCTCCACCATTCACCTAATAGTTATTGATAATTAAAACAAAATTTTGGAAATCCTATTCCAAAATAGAAATACCTATAGTCATATTTAAACTAAAACATATGTTTCATTTAAAAAAAAATAATGTAGTGGACATAGAAATATCATTCACAACATTATGTTGTGTTAGTTGATGGTTGAAATGAGTTGGCAGAGCCTTAGTTGACTATGCCTTAGTTGACTATGATAGACTATAATTAAATATGGTCAAGTTATGCTTAAGGTTGACCATGGTTCATTATGGTTGATCATGATTGATTATGATTTTAGAATTCAACTATGGTTAAACATGGTCAAAGTTATGGTGAACATATAGTTGACTATGGGTGAGTACATATGTCTACATTCAATTAAGTGTACTCTTAACTATTTTAAGATTTTTACCTTTGTGGAGCATATATATTTTTTAGTTTTTGTCAAATCCCAATAAAAATGCAAAATATTATAGTTAAATTGCTCCATTTAATTATAGTTGAGTACAATAAATTGTAGTTAATTATGGTTACTCTTAATTAAACATAATTGATGATTTTTTTTTTTTTTTGGTTATCAAGTAAGTGTGTGATTTTCATTAATCTAAACAAAATAAATATAGTACATCTTTTTCACAGAGCCAAGCATGGCAGCATTAGCTCTATAAAGCTTCAACAGACAACTGGGATATCAGAATCCTGAACCTAATACCAACAAGACTACAAAAGAGCAATGACATGACAATTCACCCAACAAAGATTGCAAAGAATACAAAAAGACATCCAATAACTGTCCGCCCTTAGTGCGTCACCCTAAAAAACCAACAAACTTAAACCTACATAGTTGACCAGTAGCAGAGTTTAAGAGATTCAACTCTCAAGCCACACCAAAAAAGAACTAGAAGCCCACAGATCCGAAGACCCTAGCACTGTTTTCCTTCTTTGATTATCTTTCAAACCTAATGACTATTTGATTCCACCCACGACAATCCGACAACCATGAATTGATTTCAGGGCGAAACCTTGTCTGTAATTTAATCCAACAACTGGACCTAAAAAAATCCTAAGCCACCACCCTAAACTATTTCGGGTTCGAAAGGAGAATTAATGTTCATTCATATTCTCCGCCCAAAATTAATAGGATGGAGGAGTTCTAATGTGATGCCTCCAACATACCCACAGTTTAGCCTGACTTATGGACCCGAAGAGTTAAAATCCACCTCACAATAAAATTTCGGGTCCGATTAGAGAATTATCAATCGAGCTATTTTTCTGCCCGAAATCCATGGGATGGAAGAATAGCTAATGGATCTCGTCAACATGCCCACTCTTTACAACTTCATACGGACCCGAAGAGTAAATAGGCCCCGCTCTATAAACTTTTGAGTTCTCTTAAAAAAGTGTTCTACATGCATAATTCCCCCCGAAATACATAATTCTGCCACTTGCCAACCTGCCCATCTTCTATCACTTGCTCCTTCCCTGTGCTTGGTCCATTTCCTGTTGATTCCATTGGTCCAGTCCTTGCTTGTTTCTCATACCTTGAAAGTGTTCCTTGTCTTTGATAGCATGTTTGTGATAGTTCTCGCGCAATTTGCCTGATGGCATCATCATCTGGTCATATCTTCGATTATCGCTTGAACAAAGTACTCCGTTCACCAGACGATCCGCTAATCTGTTAGTGGTTCTGTGCACATCAACAAAATTGAGGGTTCTAAGGGTTCTTAGGTGGGATTTTATGCGTTGATAGACCTACAATAACCTCCATTGTTTTGACACTCTTTCTGGTGCTGTACCATTGCATATCTTCTTGACTGAATTGATTATCAATTCAGAGTCAGCTTCAATGATGGCATTATGTAACTTTGTTTCCATCAAGATTTCTAGGCATTGCTCTAAGGCCATGAGTTCCACCATATTGTTAGTAGCTTTTCCCAAATGACTATGAAAGATGACTTTTATGTTACCCTGCTCATCTCTTATGACTTCGCCATAACGAGCTACCCTAGGGTTTCCTTTAGAGGCACCATCTATATTAAATTTAAAAAAAACATGAGGAGGAGGCTGCCAGAAGTCCTTCTCTATAATAGTGTGCCTTACAATCTTGCTTATTCCACGGGGAAAGGCAACTGGAGATCCAAATGCAATAGTATTTGTGCATCCTGGTCTTGAGGTGGGTTCTCAGGGGGTTTTTTAATAAGTGTTCCCACAATCTCTTTGATTTGTCTTATGATCTGAGCTATGATGCTCTAGGATGATCCTATTCTGTTCTTGAAGATACTATTGTTGCGCTCTTTCCAGACATCCCAAATTAAAAAACCTAGAACCAGAGTCCAAGCTTTATTGATTATTTCATTATCTGAGAAGTTTTTCCTCCAATTCTTCAAAGTATCAGTGATGATGAAGTTGTCCCTATCCATTTGTCTGAAGATTGAAGCCACCCAATTCCACAAGGAAGAGGTGAATGGGCAGAGGTTGATTAGGTGTTCCATAGTTTCTTCTTTTGATTCACACAAATGGCATCTGGATGGACCAACCACACCTCTTTTCCGAAGGTTTTCCCAAGTCATGATTTTTTTATGTTACACCAACCACATGAACAGTTTGACTTTCATCCAGTGCGGGTTCTGCCATAGTTCCTTCCATGCCTTATTAGGGTTTGGAAAGTCGAACCCTAGGGCCACTCTCTTGGCTTCTTTGAGGTTGAAGTTGCCTTCGTTGTTTCTTCCCCATCTCAGTTGGTCAGACGATGTTGATATCAAAATCTTTCTCTGTTTCAAGATCTCAACAAGAGCATTTGCCTCGGCCTTAAAAGGGGTCTCCTCACTATATACAAGATCCTTCCATATTCTCCATTTTCCCTTGTTCCTCACTTGAACTCAGAAATCACTTACCCTGAGTAGACCTTTACTATCAATGTCATTCCTGAGATTGGCTAGTTCTTCTCTTAACAGGTTAGATTCCTGCTGCGAGTTGTCCTCCCAAAATCAAGCTAGGTTACCATCTATGATCTCCCAGAAACTATCTTTCTGTACAATTTCTCTATTCTCCCAGGCATTGTTCCAGATGTGGGAGCCCTTAATGAGCCTAGACATTCAAATGTGATCTTTTTCTTGCCAATTATTTGCATAATTCTGTTTCCAGTTCTTGGCCCACGGGGTTGCCATTTCCTTTAGCCATCTCCACCATAGTTTTGCCCCTAAAACTTTTCTTAGGGTTTTAGGGTCATGAAGTCCCAAACCACCATGGGTCTTAGGTTTATAGAGCTTGTCCCATGTGACCAAAGCCCATTTCTTTTTCTCTTCCCCTTTTCCCTAGAGAAATTCCCTTGGGGATATTTTAGATAAGATGCAGAACTCCTTTAGGAGCAGGAAGAGCTGATAAGATGAAGATGGGAACAATTTGTATGACAAATTTTGTTAGCACTAACTTTTCTACTAAATTCAAAGCCCTTCTTGTCCATTTTCTGACTTTGTCATGTAGTTTGTTGATTACTGGTTCCCAAACTTCCTTGCTCAGAGGTTTGTCTGTTAAAGGAATCCCAAGATATTTGGAGGGTAGTTTTTCTTTTTGGAAGCCAAGAATTTTGGTGAGATTTCTCTAAATAGTAATGTCAGTATTAAAAAAGAAAATCTTTGATTTGGTAAGGCTTACCTCTATACCAGTAGCCATGGCAAAGTCATTTAGGATTTGCTTGAAAGATTTATCTTCCTTGACTATAGGTGTACCTTGCAACATAGTGTCATCCACAAATTGTTGATGAATTAGGGAATCTTCATTCTATGTGAGTTTGAGACCTTGGATTTTACCTTCCACCTTGGTTGATTTGATTGCATTGCTTAAACCTTCCATCATGAGAATAAAGAGGAAGGGGGAGAGAGGATCTCCTTGTCTGATGCCTCTCGAAGTCCTAAAGGTTCTAGATGGTGAGCCATTAAGCAGGATTGAAAAACTTGTTGTGGAGACAAGGGCAATTACCCATCTTATCCAATTGTGCTCAAAGCCATATGCTTTCAGTACTTCCCTGATATAAGCCCAACTTAGCTTATCACAAGCTTTCACTTGGTCAAGTTGTATAATCATACCTGCTTGTTTCTTACTCTTGAGAGAATGTACCACCTCGTGTGCTTGAATGATGTTATTTAGAATTTGTCTTCCTCCCACATATCCAGTTTGCTCCTCAGACACCAGAGTTGAAAGAAGTGGCTTGAGCCTATTTTCGATTACTTTGGATATGATTTTGTACACCACATTGCATAAAGCTATGGGTCTTAATTTGTCTGGTGTCATAGATTTTTCCTGCTTTGGAATCAAAGTTATGAATGAGGCATTAAGCACCTTCAAAACAGTTTTGGATTTCCTCGAGTCCTCCATTACATCAATGATATTTTTTTGACTATTTCCCAACATGCTTTGAAGAATTCTACATTGAACCCATTTGGGCCTGGAGCTTTCCCATTTTTCATCTCTTTAATGACTTCGCTGACCTCCTCTTCAGTCACTTGCCTGTTAAGATTGTAATTGTCTTCTTTAGTGAAAATATTTGGAATGTGCTTTGTGAAGCCGTTGATGAATTGTGATCTGTCTATGAGAGGTTCCTCTGTTATGCTTTGGAAATGTTCTACTAGAGCAGATTCTATTTCTTTGTGGGTGCTAAGTTGTTTTCCTTGAGTATATTTTAGTTTTGAAATCCTGTTCTGAGCCCTCTGATCCACAGTTGACTTATGAATTTTTTTTGTATTTCTTCCCCTTCCTTAATCCATTGTACTCTTGACTTCTATCTCTAGAAGATCTACTCTTGTTGGCATCTGTTCTCCCATTCCTGTTGAAGAGAGTCAGCTTGTAATTTCCTTTCCTCGGTAAAGCCATCGGTGGTGAGGATCTAGTTAATTTCCTGTAATTTCTGTTCAACTTCTTTTTTGGCTTTGAAAATATTGCCAAACTCATTTTTTTTCCACTATTTGAGCTTAAGTTTGATGTGTTTCAGTCTCTAATGTAGAAGGAACATATTAGTTCCCTGAATGGGTATATCCTCCGCCCACCATTTTCCAATATTGCTGATGAAGTTAGGGTAAGTGAGCCACACATTTTCAAACCTGAAAGGTCTGTTTCTCGTAGTGCCTATAAAAGAAGCTTCCAATTCGATAGGCTAGTGATCCGAGCCTCCAAATGGAAGGATGAAAGAAGACAAATCAAGTTCTGTGAGAATGAGGTCCTCAGAGATTATAAATTTGTCTAGTTTAGAGGCTACTTGAGAAGCCCCTCCCCGCTTATTATTCCAGGTGAAGGTACAATTTTTAGTCTCTGTATCCACTAGCTTCATGTCATTTAGGAAGTTTTGGAAGGTAATAGAGTCTGCCTAGTGTTTTGGTTCCTCCTTTTTTTGTTTTTTTTTTCTCCGTAAGAGATTAGATCATATTAAAGTGCCCTCCCAGGATCTAGGGTATAACAGGATGTCTTACTCTAAGCTCCTCTAGTGAGATAAGAAACCTGAGTTTTTCTTCCAGTCTTTGAGGACCATAGACATTTGTGATCAAATATACTTCCTTGTCTCCCAAAGGTTGGATAACCATTGAAAGGTAGTTCCTGGATGCTTCGTCATCTAGGATTTCAAGTTTCTGGGGGTTCCAAAGTGTGAGAATCTCTCCTGCTGTGTTGTCTGCTTTAACTTCTAGATATTCATACTTGATTAGCCATTTGCCGTGTATCTCTCTAATTTTAGTTTCCTAGATAAACACCATATCAGGTTTTTCCTCTTTTATTCTATTGCTAAGATTTCTTTGTTTCCTTTTACTTCCTAGACCTCTAATATTCTAGGTTGTGAGTTTCATTAAGAAAGATTAAAAATGAGTAACTAGTAAGATCTTTCATCTTATCTGAGTTTATCATGAGTTTCCCACACTCTATAAGTAGCTCATTATGTCTTTTCCTTCCTCTTTTCCTGTCTAGGTTTTTGAACGAGTGTCCTTGTGTTACCTCTATTGTTTTTGGCCCTCTATTTTCCTAGCTATTGTGGTTTCTTTTGACTCCAGAACCTTTGATTGAGATCTTTAGAAGTAGAGATGTTGCACTCTGTCAAACTCTTCTTGTGGTAGATAATCCACCCATTTGGTTCTTCGCTACTCCAGGAACTTTTCTAGGTCGAGATTCTCCCTTTCAAGAATTTCCTGCAGATTATGGTCCTTTGTTCCCACCTCGCTTTGGGTCATCTCATGATCCTTATCAAGTTCCATGGTACTCGGCATATATCTTCTTTCAATTTTTTGTTTTTAGGTATCTCCTCCATGCTATCCTCTTTTTCCTTTTCTACAGGATTATCCTCCAGCACCTGGTTTGTCCCATTGTTCCCACCTTCTTCTTCTAAAATCTTGAAGTTGTTGTTACTTGGGTGCTTATCCTCATTGGTTTTCTTCTGGTACTTTTTCCCTCTTTTCCCTTTTCCTCCCACTTTGGTAAAGCCTTCGGGATCTTTGCATGTGTTGGTTTTATTACTGTTCTCCAGTTTGTTTAATGGGCAGTCTCTAAAGAGGTGCCTGTGCTCACGACATTTGTGACATCTGAATGGGACATGTTCATAGTCCACCGCCTGCACCCACTCTTCATCATAAACTTTTAGAATGATTTCATCCGGAAGTACTCCTGATAGGTCCATCTCTACACATATACGAGCAAAGGAGGTGTATTTTCCTTGCCAAGTCGCATTTGATATTTTTATAAAATGACCTAATTTATTGCCTATGTATTTTAAGGATTTTGATAGCCAATAATCTAAATGTAGGGAGTATAGTCTTATCCATACCAGTACTGATGTAAATGTCTCTCATTTTGGGACAAATTCATCACCCATGGTCGCATATAGAGGCCTGCAACAGCATAAAAATACGGTTCTCCTTTGAACACTCTATCTTTGTCCTCTAGGTTTTTGAAGACCACTGTGAAGAAACCCTTGGATCTGAGATGTAGGTTTATTTCCCCCTTTGGTTTCCAGTGGTTTTTTATCCAAGCATGCAGAGCCTTCTCTATTGGCTATATCCGCAGGAATTTTCATATTACTGCATACACCACCATATGATCCCTATGCACCTGTAGTGCTAGATCGCTTAACACAACCCGGGTTATAATGGTTGACTCAGGTTTACAGAGTCCTGTTAAATTCATGTGCTCGGCTTTCTGGCTGCCTCCTCCTATTCTCTTATCTCTTATGACCTCCTCATGATCTTCTGCCTGTTCAAGAGCTCTGCTGTTTATCGGTTTTCCTATGTCGATATCCCCAATTTCTGCCTCCATTGGTTTCTTGAAGCGGTTTGAAACAACTTCCCTGTTGCTATTCACAACTACTTGACTATAGGAGGGAGTGGAACTCCCCCTTCCTCTCCACTCCATGGTAACTAGAACTGCTATCCCGTTGCAAACCCTCGTTCAGCTCAAACCCTCACTCCACCCCAACTCAAACGCCAATCTTCCGTTTAAACATAATTGATGATTAAACATAATTTATACAATTTATTATAATTACTCTTAATTAAATATTGTTGATGATTAACTATAATTTATATAAAGCTATCTATTTCTTGGTCAACCCCTTTCTATTAACGAATAAGAAATTATAAATTAATATAATAAATATGATAAATTAAAAATATTAATTTAATATTGTATTTAAGAAATAAGATTATTTTGTTTTTCCATTTTAAAAATAACTTCTTACAATTAATTTTTTTTAACTCTTATATATATATATATATATATTTATTTATTTATTTTACGTATATATTTTTAATTTCTGAGTATATTAATAATTTAGTAATATATAAATTATTTTTTTTATATATATATTTGTCTTCTATTTTCCATTTTTAAAATGACTTTCTATTAAAATATGATTTTCTATTATATGATTATATCCAATTTCCAAAATATAATATAATTGATTTCCTCTAATATATTTTTGAAATCGAAAAAATAAATTAAACACTATTTAATTTTCTCATAACTTTTCTTTTAATTATGTAAATTAATAATATCGAAATTTTCATTTATTTTAAATTATATTCCAATTTTAGCGATATGAATTAACTTAGAATTACTTGAAATCTATAAATACATTGGGCACCATCAACTGAGTCAGAATTATTTGAACTCTATAAAATCCATTATTCCATTTTATACTTGTCACGAATGACTTTATTGACACAAAATTCTTGTCTTTTAAAATTCTACTAAGTTTTTCTCTTTTATAACTCAAGAAAGAAAGACCTGAACAGAATCCACCTGCTACAAAATTTACTCCATAACTTTATTTCACATCTATTTTTAGGAACTGGGCATTCAACTATATCGCTATACCCATCTCTCTCTCGATATGTATATGGCAAGGGCCGGCTTGTGAAAGATATATTCTAAGGTGCTGTCACGAGCAGGTCTTTACATCTAAATAGGGCCCAGGGGTCGATCCGGCATTGGCTCTTTCGGTGGTTTTTCGTGTAAAGCGCCGAAGTTTTAGTTTGTTGAATTTGTAATTTCAACCGCGCGCGGGCAAATATTTAATGCACCTCAATACCACCCAGCAAAACCACGAGCCACGTGGAGGCATATCGCAATGGTTGTGGTAAAAAGGGGTTTTTGTCAGAGGGCCTCCGAACAACCTAACCAGCTGCCACGCGTCGGGTGTACGAACCCAAAACCACTTTCCCCGGCCGGCAAAGGTCGTTTGTTTTGTCAGAGGTTGGTGAGCGAATTGCGTCCGATCAGGTCGACGGACAAGGATTTCACTCAACCTGCCCGAACTTTAATTTTACTTTTACGGCACGTTTTATTTAATGTTATAAGTGAAGGTGTCATTAACTTAGGTAAAGAATTTAATATTTTCATACGGCGAATTTAATATGGAGTATGGGCGGAAACCATATGTAAGTTTTTATTATTATTTTTTGGCATATGTTTTTAATAGGAGCGTTGACTCCATTGTTGTTGTAATTCATTATTGCACACGGGGTGAAGAAAAACGGGGCTCCGCAGCAGCCAATGAAAACCAAGGATTTTTATGCAGCAGCAGTGAAAAGATTTTCTTTGTCTTTGTAATGTAAAAAAGAAAAGTTTGCACAGCAGTGCAGGAGGAGAAGTGAATGAAAAACCAGTGGCTTGTTTAGTTCCAAATCCATGAATTGTTTCACACAGGTGAAAAGGTAAATCAGTAACTCCCTGTAATTTTGTTTTCACACAGCAGTGAATGTAAATGAAATATTTACACACAGTGGTGTAAATTTCATAGGAGGCAGAGTAAATGTTTTGGTGAATCCCTCTGAGTGAAAGAGGATGAATATGTAAATGTTT
>APFE030297667.1:285503-299098 GCA_000404065.3 Pinus taeda
TCATAGGAGGCAGAGTAAATGTTTTGGTGAATTCCTCTGAGTGAAAGAGGATGAATATGTAAATGTTTTTTTTGTTTAATGAATGGAAATTTTATGGTGGTGAAATACTCTGTCCTGTGTAATTGTTTTAAAAAGACTTCTCTGTGTAAAAGATCTTGGAGCAAAGCAAACAGAGCATTGCCTCTGTGTCTTGTATTTTGATGGTTTTGGTATTTATCCATCTCAAAGAAGCAAAAAAAATCACCCAACATAGTTGGCAGTGAAGTTTCTGCAATATCTGTGAGCAGAAAAATTTAAAAAGCGAAAGCAGACAGAATACGACTTTGTTTTTTTCTTTTATAACGGTTTATTTCTATTTTACTCAGAGTTTTGCGGGGACAACGGTCACATTTACAGAATGAAAAAGCTTTTCAGACGTCCCTCGAGTCTTCAATTGGTGCACGTAAAAGAAAACGTAGCAAACCAAAAATATTTGTCACACTGTCAATGCAGAAGCCCTTTTGTGGCTGGACACATTCCCGCGGACAAAGAGAAGAAAAAGTCGCTGCATTTGAACGGCGGTGGTACAGCAGAGGTGGGATCCACAGAGGCTGTTTACCGAGATAACAAGTAAGCAGGCAAATTCCATGGAAGCTGGTCAATGGTGAACAAGGCAGAAAAGAAAAGAAATGGCCTCACAGTTGTTTATTCAGAAATGTTTTTAAAGAAAGGGTAGCCTATCTTGTTTGTCACCAGTGGAATCTAACTTTGGTAGAGGGCAGGTAAGTTATATTTTTTCGTCTTTCATGAACATAAACATTGTTGGCGTTCCAGTTGTTTCTTCACATATCTTTAAAAAGGGAGGCAGTCCATCTTCTATTGTACTTCGGTAGGTTTTTTGGGGTGTGTACCGATGTACACAAATTTACGAGAGTAGATTTGTGTCCGAAATATGGTAAAGAATTTCAAAAATCAAAATTTGAAGTGTTTGAATCATTTTTTTGATGGTGGAAATGGATCCAACACCATCAAGAACTCCACGTGACACTCAAAATATTGAAGTTTGATAGCTGTAATTTAAATTTTAAAAAAATTCTGCCCGACTTTCTCACAATTTTGTCCAAATTTCCATTATTTTATGGGTTAATTTGTGAGCTATTTAGACTACAGTTCTTTTTTTTTTTAAATTTGTGATCAAAGGGTTCATTTCCTTTACCACTACTATCATAATTTTTCACTACTATCATAAAATAAGCAAATCATTGTTCTTCAACAAAAGCTTTGATTGCATATATAGAATAAAATAAATTTCATATTTTTAATTTATTTGTGTACGTAATCTTGCATGCAAATTATTAATCTTTCCAAGAAATCTATCTCAACCAACTATTATGTTCATGCGTGCAAAACATATTTCTTACTCCAAAATCTTACCACAATTTGTTGTTCTTTTAATGTAAACAAATACATACTTATTTTTCCAAACATAGTTAACACAACAACTATTGCTTGCATAAAGATTATTATTCATTTTTCACAATAACCATAGTTTCTTGTGCTTAAATAGATTGACTACAATGAGCTAATCTTTTGTACATTTAAATACACATTTTTTTTCTTTTTCTAAATTTCCAGAAAAATATTATTCTTTTGTTGTGTAAAGTTCACATGTAACCATTTTCAAGGAAAACGACTTAGATAATTTAATTCTCTTCCACACAAAAGCCATGGAAACTTTCCAAGAAATGCACAACAAATCTTTTCAAGAAAATAAATATATTTAACCTATGCTCATGGACACAAGAACCCTGGAAGTCTTCCAAGAATTTTAGCACAATAAGAACATGCAAACACATGTTTTCCTTTTCCAATGGAAGCTAATTAAATCTTGCATGTAAAACACATCTCTTTTCAAGAAATTTAACATAATAGTTATACTGTTTGCACATAAAAATATTTATTTCTTTTCAAGAATTCAAACATAATAACATACAATTACATATTTACCCATTTTTTTCAAGAAATCAAACATAATAACATGCAATCACATATTCAATTATTCTTTTCTAGAAGTCAAACATAATAACATGCAATCACGTGAACTTTTTCAAAAGAATAATGTGACTTCTTCACCTTCTATGCATAATTTCATTCAATATAGAAACTTATATATGCATATATCCAATGCATCAAATATTTGCATTTAACATAAAAACATATCTATACATATTTCTTATCATTGAATAACTACATCCATTATAAAAGCTTGTCTATACATATTTCTTATGCATTGAATATTTGCATTCAATATAAAATATTTTCTATTTAATTCTATTCAATATAAAATATTGTATATCCATTATTTTTTTCCAAGAAATCAAAAGCATGGTAAATATCCACTCATATTTGCCACTTATATTTTTCTTTTTCACGAAAATTATCTTTCAAATATATATATATATATATATATCCTCTTTCAAGAGATTTTCTCTTATTATATATTTTCAAGAAATTAATTTGTCCGCATGCAAATATGTATTTTCTTTTCATAACTAACACTAATTTTATTTTTCAATTTCACATATTCATTTTATTTTTTCAATTTCACATATCATTTCCAAAAATATAAAATATAATAGATATCATTCTTATATACTTAAACACATATTTTTTAGAAATATAATGAATAGGCATCATCGAATATATCTTGCAATCTTTTTAATGAAAAAACTTAGTTTCTTTGTATTTTCATAAGCAAAGTTCACATGCATTTCTTTTTGATGGAGAATATAATAACTTCTTAAATATTTTTCTGTGTAGATTTTACAAGCATTATTTTCAGGAAAACAATGAAGTTAAAATATGCACAATATTTCTATGCATTCTTCCTCCAAATAAAAAAGCTAACTTATCTTTTCTTGGGCATATGAACCATTTAAATATTTTCAATAAAATTAACCCGATACTTATTTTTGTATACAATAACCATGAAGTCCCATGTGCATACCTCATGTTCAGAAATGCTTTTTGTTAAAGCCACAATCATTTGTAACCAAATCTATGTTAAGCTATGCTACTAGACTTCACATTATGAAAACTCAAGTAGATGAAGATAAAGTTTTGTTTTGCTTGTTTGTTTTGTTTTTTTGTTTGTTTGTTTGTTTATTTTGTTTTGTTTTTTTTTTTGTTTTTGTTTTTTTTGGGTTTTTAGATTACGAATGGATTGAAAGAACCTATATAAATTTATTTTCCCCATGAGTTATCATTTTCATTATTTGATTCAAATTAGTTTCCAACTAAATTGTAACGGTTCTTGTTTTCAACCATTTCGTTAAATATGGTAAAAATAATCTTTTCCATCATGAATTCCAACTTAAATGCAATTTATAGGGATATTACATAGTCTGTTGCTAATAAAGAACTTGAATTTATGTTAACTCATTTACATTCAATTTCAATGCCTTCTTTACTCAAAAAAATAAATAAATTGACATTGAAAATATATTTTTCAAGAATAAAAAGAAAAACATAATATCAATTTGGAAACAAAACTAATAATATAGGCATACTTTCACTCTTTTTATACATGGAATCGAAAAAAGTTCAACTAATAATATAAGCATACTTTCACTCTTTTTATACATGGAATCAAAAAAAGTTCTTCATATTAAAAGGGAAGTTGAAAACATGCCACAAAACATTTTTTTTCAAATTTTCATAACCCTTAAACATCGGTTCAATCACTTTTCAAAATTTCATAACTGTGAAACAACGGTTCAAGAGAGTCTTTAACAATGTTTCAAATTATGAAAGTAATAATGATTAAAACATTTTAAAAGAAATTAGTAAAAAATTGCAACAATAAGACTACAAATCAGCCTTGAGTGGGTGAGAATGATGAGAATGATGGCAAAGACCGATTGAAAGAGTGCCACTGAGAATAAATTATGAGAATATTATCCAACTCAATAGGCGACTGTGGACGAAGGTTGACTTGACATGACACAACACGAGCTTTTAACACGAAATAATTGAATAATCTATTTTTTCAGGGGCCTTGGTGCTTCAATACTCATTGAAGGGTTCAATGAGGAACTCCTAGATTTGATCAAAGTTGACAGATTATGTTCTTAAAATCCTATTTATTTCCTATAATTCTAGTCTTAATTTGTCATCTTGAGGAAGAGGATCATTTGTATATATGATCGGCATTTTAGTGTGTTTCATTAACGTTCATCTTGAGGAAGAGGATCATTTGTACATATGATCGGCATTTTAGTGGGTTTCATTAACGATATAGTCAACTAGATAAGTGAGTCTCAGAGCTTTTTTGCATCTTCTATTATTGGTTTGAGAATGTGAAATTGATCTTTCCAGGAGTGTATTACAACATATTTTTGAAACATTCTAATAAGGGGTAGGACGAAGGAATTTTTGTTGAGATCTCACTTCCATTGCAACAATTTCTTAATTTGTTTCCTTGAATTTTTAAATAGATTTTTCATTTCATAAAACTCATTGGTTAAAGCATTAACTTGTTTTTCCATAAGATGCAATTTTTGCAAATGATCACAACACCTGTTAATATTTTGAAGTGCTTGATTATTATTGAGTGCCTCGTTTGAATTTCACTAGGTTGATTACACTAGCTTCTATGGATTCTATTATGTTTAACAAGTGGGTGACTTAAGCCTCTTTCTGCTTTATGTATGCTTCTGACTTACTTTTCACTTCAACAATTTCGTCATTTAACGATGCCATCAGTTTTGAACAATCTTTTTCAAGAAATACTATCTTCTCATCCTTTTCCTTAATGAATTCTTTAACTTTGTTGGCTTTATGTATGCTTGCATTGGCATAGGCTCTAGAATATTGTACTAACTCTTCAAAATCCTCATCAGGGGTTTACGAAGAGGCTTCCCAAATAGTTTCTAATGCTGTTGCTGAGACAAAGGTGCCACACAAACTCTTTGTTTTTGAAATTATTCTCTTTTTACTATTTCTTAAGACGACATGTTTCTTGACACTATAAAACACTTCAAATGGAGGCATTTGTTGAATTTGAAATTCAAAATCATTAGGTTGTTGAGATACTTGATCAATAACAATAAAAGTATTGACTAGAATTGAGATAATAAGACCAGAATTAGAGACAATAATGTCCGTGAAAACTGGGGAGTCCATTTGCATACAATGTTCATCAACAACTTGCATGGGCAAAGAATTGGAAACTGGCTCTGATGTGGATTGAGTTTCAATTTGAGTCAGATATGTTGAGACTAAGTGATTATGAAATTTCCATTCATCCTACATTCCATGATCAATATTGAGTTCAAGAATATCTTCCTGATGAGGCACAATCTCTTGTGAAATATTCTACATTGAAGGAACAATTTTCTTAGGAGTGTTTTCCTTCTTAGCATCAATAGCTACATCTCTAAATTTATTAATGAGAGATTTCTTGTGCACATGAGTTGATTGAATAGTAATCTCGTCACTACTAATTTCTTTAGGCTAAGGATTCTTCATAATAACCACTTGTTGAAGATATTTTAGTTTAGTATTCTTTAGAGTGATGAGCTTCATACATACACTCAATTGCATGGATGAACTAGAATCCTATACTACATTTCTTTCATTTCCAGTTGATTGTAAAATAGGAGGCAATGCAACTCTTTTATACCCCCTATACACTACAAAATCATGCTAATGGTTGGTTGGTAATTCATTCACTCTTGCAAGAACTTCTTAATGAGAGAATGTAGACTTAAATATATCATCAAATACACAATTCCCATGAATATACTTTTTAAGACCAAAGGATGCAACGATATTTTCAGCGTCTTTCCTAGGGTCATGATATTTAAGAGGAATGTTAGCTAACTTAAGAGCTTGAAAATGGATAAGCTCTTTTTCACCATGAGGATAGTTCATGATAGAGTACATTCTGACTCGAATAAGGAATTCAGCTGCAACCTTTTTGGACACTCTTTTTAATTCATAAGTAATCCTTGTGCCAACTGTCTAATAAGCAACCTCCTTGCATAGGAGTATATTTGGAACATATATAGGAAGAGAATGGGGGGAAGAAAGGAAACCCACAATCCTCATATAAGTAAAGTCCTGTTCATAGTACCAATCTTTGATTTTTTTAAAGATAATTAATGACTATCTGCAAAATCCGGGAGGGTTTCCTATCAAAGTGGGCTTCGTGAAAAGGAATCATAACATGGTGACAAATGGCATAAAAATGCTTAATGTATTTCTACTCCCAAATCTAATTGTGATAGATGTGGATAGGTGTAGGTTTGACAAGTGTCAATTTCTATCCCATAATTGGAAATTCTATTGATTGAAATATAACATCGATGATAAAAGTAGACATATATAATGGAGGTTTAGGAACCAAGGTTTTGTCTTCTAAAAATAGAGGACATGTTGGGAAATGTTATTTGAAATTTTTTTGGCCCAATTAAAAGTGTTACCCTTGATGACTATTTGAATAATATGAGCCCAATAAGAGGAAAATTATTGACATTCTTGTAAACAAACATATGGAAAACATGGAAACAAGATAAAAAAAAGGAGGGGAAAGAGAAGAAATGGGATAATCACGAGAATTTTCTTGCTTATGTTTCTCAGGGACACTTATCCAATCCTTTATTAAAACAGGAAGGGTTTTATCAACCTATTTGCATTATGTTTACATGAAACCATCAATAAAGTTCTGATTGAAAAATAAACCAAGAGTGGGAAATTTTTACATACTTTGGATACCATTTGGTGTGAAAAGACCCAATGACTACACTCTTTGGAGTGATAATCTAGTGTTTTGTAATGTTGACGAAGTCGACAACCCATTGAGTTAGGTATGTATAAGGAATAATTTTTGGTCTAGCAGTGACTTTATGTAACCTGGACCTCACTACATCAACTATTTTGTACTCTGATTTGTTATTTCTCTCAGTTGCATTGTGAGGAACTCTTGCACCAATTTTCATCTAAAGTATCTTCTATTCATTTTCCATTAACTTGTAAAAATTTGATCCCAAATTGATATTTCAACATCTTGAGTAATCACTCTATTTGAATATAGGATACTCTTGGGAATTTTATCATTGAATTATTCCATGACTCTTGCTATAGTTCTTGGAGGAGGCGACATTTTCCTTGGCCTACCCACAATTGATGATTACAAAGAATGCTAAACAAAATTCCTTTTTAGGGGATTGATACTACTTTCATAAATGACCTACTGCAAGAAAAGACAAGAATTACTATGAGTTCAAGATAAAAAAAATCTACCAAGTGTTACTAAATAAAAAAAGGATAGTGAATACATTTTAATAAGAAAATACATAGTAATAATAAGCGTTTGCTCGTTTCAAAATGCAACTTTGACAATGTGAATAACCCATATGGCATGTACCAAATGAGGGATTTGAAGTGAAATGTGGTGACATAAAAATGTAAGACAAGGAACTCCTGAAGTATTTTGGAAACATTCTTTTATAGTAGTAATCCTATTTGCATAACTAACCTCTTTCACATAAAAGTGAGAATTAACGCGAGTGCATGAAAAAAATGAACCAAATGTTACTAAATATAAAAGGGCATAGTAATTACAAATTAATGAGAAAGACAATGTAATCATAACCATTTTCTAGTTTCCAAACATGACGTCAACCATATGAATTTGCCACATCGCATGCATACTAAATGGCGAGTTTGAAGTGACACAAGATGATGTGACAATACTACCATGGTGTGAGAAATTGGATCAGAAGGAACTCACGACAATTTGATCCTAGATGGGAGGTTCCCGGATGAAAGGCACAAGTAGCAGTCATACTTAGGTTCTGGGAAGACCTCCATCTAGGGTTTCAATACTTATTTTGAGGGACATTCACTCGACAGTTAAGTATGTAAATAGATTGTCCATGTGAATATGCTATATTCCATGTATGAGATGATGGGTTTGAATTTTCATGTGATAATGTGATAGTGCCGCCATCCTAGAAGAAAATATACTACAAGGAACTTGTGAAGTATTTTGGAAGAAAGTGTCCGGGGGACATTAGCCAGGATGATGTGCATCATGAGATGAGGTGGGGGAAGCTAAACCAAAACGAGGTCACAAAGTATTTGTGAATAAAATATAAGGGGAACGTTATCCAAGATGACGTGGATGATGAGGTACAGGGTTTTGGGGCTTATTTTATCGGGGATTGGTGAAATATTTAAGTATGGAAACATATTCTTGATAGGGAATTAGCCAAGATGAAGGGGATGATGAGGTTAGGTAAGTGTCCTCCAATAATGAATAAGAGAGAGACACGAGATCAATTTAGTCACCTGCAACAATTAAATCCCGAAGGATAAATTCTTGGATGAAATATGTGGGAACACACAAACATAAGCTTTGAGGAGGCTTGCATCTGAGGTTCTTACATTTATTTTATCAGGGATAGGTGCAATAGGTAACAATGGAAGTAGATTCTCGACAGGTAAAGAAATAGTTGACTTTAAGAGATTTTTTGGAAGTGGTGTTATTATATATACATGTTTTGATGATTGCAGTATGAACAAGTGTTTGATTACCTTGTGGAACCTTCAGACTCAATAATGATCCTCAAATCCTGCACCTGAGGCTCTAATGGCTTGGAGGTGGTGGTTTGTGGTTTGTGCTTAATGCACACAATGAAAGAAAATAGACTCATAAAAGTCCTCAGAAAAATAAACTATCATCAAGTCTACAAATGCTTCCAGAAGTAACAAAATAATTTAAAATTTTAGCAATGCAAGTGAATAGACTCATAAAATTCCTTAGAAAAAATAAATCTTCATTAAGTTTGCAAATGATTTTAGAAGCAACAAAAGTATTTAAAATTATAACTTGCATTTTTTTTTCAAGACCTCTTTCTCCACTATATAGGTGTTCTCCAAAGTACTATTAATATTCTTTTCCCATAGAGAAATAAACTCGTTGATAGAATATGTGTTGGCAAATATTCTCAAATATAGGATTTTGTTTAGAGTTCAAGAGGATTATAGTGGCTTGAGAATGAATGTTTGGGTATAATGTTTCAAAATAACTGTGCAATTCAAACATGCAATGGATAATCGAAGGGCTAGAACTCTCTATTATGATATAAAAACATTGTATATTATATTATTCCATAATCGATTGCAAAAAAGGGTGATATATCTATGTGAACCAGGAAAAAAAGTAGAAAACTATTATGTACTTTTGAGCCCTCACAAGCTAGTTGGACAAATGATCTATTGGGTTACCTATAAGAACAAAAGTAACAATGAATCAATTTACTGGGTGCACTTCTCAAAATTCATATAAATGAAATAGCAAAAATTAAAATAAGTTTGAAAAGGAAAAGCCAATAAAAATACAAAATATGCTTATCACTCACCATGAAAAAAATTAGAGGGTACTCAAGTTTCTCTAAGCTCTTTTTTATTTATATTTGATATATATCACTTAACTTTGTGTTTTTATCATTGACATTTGTCTGTCAATTTTCATTGATACTAATTTTTTGATCTCCGTCAACAAGGAATATATATTCTATCAACATCTTTGTGGTGTTGTTTTAATCAATCTTAATTGACTGAGACTGCAAAATTTAATTGTCAACCCAAGGTAGGTCTTTCTATTTCAATGGAGTTCACACTGTCTGTGCCGATACACTCCTGCAAAGAATAAGAAAATGCAAAAACGATAAAGGATTTCACTGATCTAAATTGGTGAATAAAACCATGCACATAGACATAAAAACACTCTATAGAATTAAATCGCAATTCACAGCTATTAAACTAAAGGCGCGCCACATAGGAACTAATATCTACTCCGACTGGTTACTACCATTATGTTGATTTACTCAATGTAACAACATAATATAAATGGAAACAATAATGAATGTAATCCATAATTTGTACAACAACAACGAGAAACCATAAATCAATTAACTAAACTAGAATGTACGCTACCTCTATCACTGCAATCCCTGCCAAAGAGGAGGGCCCTTCCTCCTCAACAGGGTGTAGGAATAACACAAAAGTTATTAACGAATCAGTTGAATAAGAGTAACAACATCAACTTACTGATTGATATTAAAAATAAACTCATAATTACATAAGTAGAATAGCAATGCTTTTCTATATGTTGTGTCCTTGTACATGAAAAATCGAGTTCTTTTATAGTTGTTTCAATCCAAAATTAGAAATAGACCAGTCATGAGAATCTCACGATTCTTATGCTGATAAAAAATAAAAGTAGTTACAACCTATTGCTAAGTACAAATATACATCCGTTATGATTGCAACTGCTTGAGCCTTGCTGCTTAAAAAATAAACAATCCCTACTTCTGCCAACTGTTATGTGGAATAGTACCCAGTTTTGCTAGCTTCAGTGCAACAACATCAAGTGAATGGAGGTTCGGGATGTCACGACATCACCGGCAACAAAAAATTTGGTGTGATGAGAGATTCTTATATGAGTGCATGGTGTAACAACATCCAATGTGTAACAACAACCTGTAACATCATCTAGGGTGTAACAACAAACTGTTCTACCCTTTTTTTAGTTAATCCGTGCTTCCTGTCTACTTCATAGCTTTGTTCTCATGATCCATCACATGAAAATAATATCTTCCCAAAATACTTCTTCAATACCCTCCCAGTTAGCCACAAAAAGGAATAAAACCTCTTATTATTCGGTAAAATACAACAAAATAACATGACAGTAGAATATGTTAAAAAGGTAAGAAAACAAGGAATTTGATCATGTAAATTCATAGGCTTGGAGGTCAGAAAGGTCAAAACTTGGGAAATAATGTGCAGAAAATAGGTAAAAAACCACACCCAACATCTCCCCCCAACTGAAGCAATTGCATGTCCCCATGCAGAATCTCAGCTCCTTCTATTGTATCCCCGATGCAAGTCTGCGAAATTGTAAGCATCTACAGTATCATCACCCGGAGCTTTCAATCCTTGAATGGCCATCAACTAACGTGGCCAAGATTCCTCTTCATAGTCACATAAGCAGAAATCGGGTTGATACTTGTCCAATGGCAACCATATTAAAGAAAATTTGAATCTGAGGCCAATCTAGAATGCCCCCAGTGTCTGCACAATCCGAGCATATTCCGGCACCCGTGTAAGAGTAGCCATGAAGTTCCTATACTCAAAGGGATCACATTCTTGTAACTCTATGCTACATGCCTTAGTGTGCTTGAGACATGGCTAGCACTTGAATTTTCATATTTGTAAATAGGTTGAGGAAGATTCTCACGATCGTTTTCTTGTAGATGGCTGATTGTTCTCTAATTTTTGGAGTGCTCGGGAATAGTTTAAACTCATGCCAGAGTTTGTAAGCCATCCCAAGTTCAACCCTGACCCACAATGCTATTCTCTCCTTGTTGGATTTTGCTATTTTCTTAGCTAGGTGCCACTCAATCTGATTCCTCATGAATGAAAGGAAAGACCACAACTGCAAATCCCCCATGTAGGATACGACACTCACCACCATCTTTAGGCTAAAATATTCACACATGATATTATGCAATAACAACTTGCACAACAAAGTTTGGTCATCAAAGTCACAGGGGTGAAAAATTTCCAAAAAGGTACGATTTGAAGAACCCAAATAAGACCTATTCTCAAAAATTGGCTTTAATTTAGATAAGTAATAATGTTCCCAAATAAACACTGGGTATGATGGGGATGACCACTTGTATGCTAGCAGGTTTAGAGCAAGGTCACAGAGTTTGGTATTTTCATTCATCAGGTCTGAGACCTGTCAATTCAGCTGATAGAACTGTTCATCCTTCTTCTTTATAGATTCCTTATGCCTTCGCACCTCCTCTTCTTTTAGCCATTTTTTTCTCTGGGAATCCATCATTATTTTATGTACTTTGAGTGAGATCAATACCTATTATAGAGAGAGCACTGACTTCTTCCACTTTTTCAGCTCTGGCAACAACAATTTCTCAGAACACCATCCTTCATCAGGACTCGATGTTGTTCCACATGCACTATCAATTGAGGGTGTACAAGACTCTTGAGGGAGAAACCGTTCCACCTTGACTTCTGGTTCTTGTGTAACATCAACTTCATCAGTGGATTTTGTCATAGTTTAATTATCTTCCTAGCTAGCTTCCATTTTCACTACTAGTTCTTGTGTAGAAGTAGTGTTATCCACAGACTTATGTACATCATTTTTCTTCGAATCAACTTCTGTCTTCACTACTAGTTCTTGTGTTGCAACAGTGTTGACTGTAGGCTCATGGATGCTATCTTTCCCTTCCTTCCCTTGGCCGACTTCCTCCTCCATTGCTGGTTTTGATGAAACAACAGTGTCAGCCAAGGGCTTCTTTGTATCCATTACTCGATCACTTCTTATGGATTGCACCATCTTGATTGTTGATTCTTGTGTAACAGCAATGTCCGCGATGGGTTCCTGTGTAAAAAATTCCCAGATTTGAGTTTGAGTCTCCCTTAAGGTGGTGTCTACTGCACAAACTTTAAATCCTGCTGCCACCAAATTCTCAGCACAGGCTACGCACACAATGCCCGGGACATCTCCCCTTCTAGCCCTGTCCATGGCCTCTACCAAAGTATCTATCCCTAGGGCTCCTGGCTCTGCCTTTCCTTCTACTATTTGTTCCCTCAATTCTCTATTTTCTTTCTCTAGAATTTCAATTTTTGTTAGCAAGGATTGGGTTTCTCTCTTACTAGGTGAAGAAGGTTCCTCTGGTTGAACCCGCTCCTTGTCCTTCTGCTTTGCTGCTTCTTTGTTCTTTCTTGACATAGATGGTGAATATGTGTGCTTACTAACCCTTATCCTCTACTTCGGCCTCCTATCACCAATTGGTTTGTCAATCAACCTCTTTACAACCCTTACTATCAAGGGCTGAGGTTGCTCCTTTGTCACCTCTGGAGCTTCCTCAGACGTCTCTATTTGCCTTTTGCAGGTAGTCCTGGGCCTCTTCCTCATGAATTCTTCCCAATTCTTGCCATGTCGGCTCAAATTGTCCAACACAATGAGTTTGATAAGGCCATGGTTGGTGATGCATGTTTATGGATGCACAAAATTTTTCATAGTCGCAGCCATGTGCCTATTGTTACCCAACAAGAAATAAGGAAGGTTGATCAACTGTTAATGCTGGAGGTGGTTCAATAATGGAAAGTTATAATTAAACACAATTGTTGCCCTTACCTCGCAAGTAATGTACTTGATGAGGTAGAGGGCAACATATGCCCATGGCTGGGGGAGTGACAGTCTATCAATTCCCCTTCCTTTCTTTACCATCAACTCTTCTTCTTGGAGGAAATCCCCTTTCAGTGAGGGGTCACTGACCTTCCTGTTGAACCACCTCTTCCCTTCCACTGGAAATCTTGTTACTCTAGAAATCACCTCTTCTGTGACCTCCAGCTTCAACCCTCTGACCTTTGTTTGGTTTATCTCCATATTCTTTGCAAATTCCATGGAAACAACACTATCTGATCCTTCCAACCTCAGGAAGAATTCGAACCAGCCTGCATCCTTGAAAATCTGGCATGCTTCTGGGCAATCCTCCAAGGCTTTTGTGGACCCTGGC
>APFE030297667.1:318054-338032 GCA_000404065.3 Pinus taeda
AACGCCCCAGGGAAATTTTCCTTAGACCCTATATTAGGTTGGGCGAACCTACCTATGGTTTTGTGCATGGCTTCCACACATGGTTTTGGACGCGATTGTTTTTGGTCCATGGTATTGGATGCTTCAACATGTATAAATATGTATTGTAACATTGAAAGGAACATAATGAAAAATCAATATGGTAGTCTTGGTTTTGGGATCCAGGGGAAAATCTCTGTGTGTATGTGTTTTATGTGTTATGCTCTCGCATTTTTTATTTTCTATGTTTTAGAATTCATATGCAAGTAATTTCTGTACGGTGTTAAAACCTACATGGTAAGGGAAAATGGTCCTTTTGAGTGGCCTTATTGAGTTCTTTATAATTAACACAGACTCCCGACTTGCCATTCTTTTTAGGAACAATCACAAGCGGTGACACCCATTCACTGTCAAATATTGGATAAATAAAATTAGCACTCAGGAGTTTTTGTAGTTATTCTTTCACCACCTCCTTTAGTCCAGGGTTCATGCGGCATTGTGGCTATCTGACTAGTTTGCAACCATCCTTCAAATAAATACGGTGAGTCCATAGGTTAGGGTGGATCCCTTTCATATCTGTATAGTCCCATGAAAATGCCTTTTTTATATTTCTGTAACAGCTGTAACAACCATTGGTTTTGTTCAATAGTCAGGTTGGGATTAAAATTCAAAAACTTTCTAGATTCGATATCAATTGGATTGCTATCAATATTCAAAGTAGTTCTCATCTATTTAAAAGCTATATCTGCCACCTCTTCTTCCTCATTTGCATTCTTAACATAAGCGACAAAAATTGAGTTACTAATAAAACTATTAATGACATCATATTTTGTCTCATTTTTTAAATACTGGTCTTTCCAGAGAGTGAGGAGTGGCAGGGAGAGATCTGACTCAGGCTCAAACTCATCCCACCAAGGGTTGTACACATCCACGTTTGGTTTTGGGGGATAAAGATTAAGGTTCTCTGTTGCCTGGCCATCTGTGATCACCATAGATCTCGTCCTGTAGCCTATAAATGCATCCGCAGTGGCCAACCAAGGTCTCCTTAGGATCAAAGGGTGCCCCCCAAATTGGATTTGGGCTATAAGATAAGAAAATCAGCCAGATATTTCGAGGAAGCTATTGTAATCATTATATCATCTAGCATTCGCTTAGGTTTAACATGGGACTTGTTTTCTAATTCAAGCACAATAGGAGTATGTCTGAGTCCCTGTAACTTGAGAGCGATAAAGAGGTCCTTTGTCACAACATTAATGGCAGCACCAAGATTGATCAATGTGTTGGCTATGGGTTGATCATTAATGTAGACAATGACCGTAGGATTTCTTGGATCATTATACTTAGTTAGGAGAGGCTGAGCAGACATTAATTCATATAATTTCCCCATCGCATGTATGGTGGCAAGGTCTTTAGGCTTCCTCCTAGGTTTCTTGATACATAAATCTCTAATTGTCTTAGCATAGATAGGTACTTCTTTAAGGGCTTGTAACAAAGTAATTCGTACATGCAGATTTTGCAGCCCCATAAGAGAATTAGATTTGGATTGTGAAGTCATCCTAGATTCAGCCAATCTCTGAGGATATGGGGGGTCTTGTGTTACAACAGTCGAATATTCTATTACAAGTGTATCAACCTTCCCCGAGTTGTCTATTATAGTAGTAACAATTCTTTGTTGGTGAGTTGTTACAGATGTAACAACTTCTTCTATATCAACTATTGTAAGTGCAATAGCTGCCTTAGAGTCTCTGACATCTCCTCTGGATGGTTCAAAATCCTCCTATGTAATGATAGGGGAGTAAGTTAGGTTAATTACCTTGCTCGATCGCAATTGTATTTCATTAAGTCCCATGGGGGTGACAAGGTAGGTTTGGAAGGTAGTCGGAGCCTCTATTACCTCAGATGCTTTATTGTTTGGGTTTGGGTTAGGTTACACAAATAGTTGGGGTCGCATAGGTGGTGGAGTAGTAGGAGCTTGGAAAGGAGGTAACTGTAGCTGTTGTTGCATGGGTGGTCTAGGCAGAGCTGAATTCTAGGCATTTCCTCTCCAAATCTAGTTCCAAGGATATGGTCAGGATTGAGGATATTGAACAGGAGGAGATGGAGTCCATTAGTTCCAGGGTGAAGGTAACTTTGCTGAAGGAGGGGTAGGATATTGCTAAGTATTATATGCATTGTTCCATGAAATGAAAGAGGAAATGTCTTGAGACATACCTAGAGGTCATGGTTGCATGGCCTCCTTGGTGCAATGAAATAAGAGGACTGCACCTCCTCACTTGATTCTTTGAGTACTTCCTTTAGTCTAGGAAGCTACAAACATCACCCTTTCGAATTCTCTAGCTCGCAAATATAACATAGGCTGATGATACTCAATTAACATTCCCTGAAAGGATGTTTCTTCTGACAAGTAAGACAGAAAACAGCTAGAGGTGTGTCAGCGTCTGCTTGTGTCTTCTTGATCCGCGTTGTCATTATTTGGGCAAAGAGAGTACTTAGGATATCGGTCTTGAAAATTCAAAAAACATTCTCGACCTCTGCTTTGGTTGCTCCTCTACCTATAGATTTTTGTATTCAGACAGAGGCATCCTAAATTTTACTCTTCCCTTTGGACAATTCTCTAGAGCATCTTAGGTAGAGCTTTATAATTTCAGCGAATGGCTCTTGCAATATATCCTCTTTTCCTAATAGGTTCAAAATGCCAAAGAAGTCATCCTTCATTCCTCTGATAAATATAGTCTTCAATATTTCCTAGCCTAAATCACTGTGTTTAGACCTCTACATATTATAGTGGAACCATTCCACAAAATCTTCCAGGCTTTCATCCTCCTTCCGTGTCATTTTAAATATCTCCTCCCTTAAGTCCCTGGTCCTGCAATAGTCATGATACTTTGATAATAACATTTCCTTCATATCATTCCACACTAAGATAGAAGCAAAGCCCAATCCGATGAACCATCTCAAGGCTACCCCTTTTAAAGTAGTAGGAAACAGTTTTAATTTTTGAGCATCTGCAGTATAATCATAACTTATACATAAGACATAAAACTCAAATAGAAAGGTGTCTGGGTCTTCCACAGTCATCCCATGAAAGGATGGTAAAGATGATAGAGGGATATTTTTCATAGGAGCTTCACCTCTGATATTCTTGATTGCGAACTCAAAGGTGGTGATAGTAGCATCTATTTTAGCATTATTTTCATTGTTGTCCCCCATGACTAACTCTTCTAACCCTTGCTATATAAAACGTCCTTCAAACTATTTTTTTGATGGCCTTGTAGATGTGATTAGTGCCTCAAATACCCCTGGGGCTAGATGTTTTACTGCACTACCTGTATCTGGATATTGATAAACCAATAGGTGCTTTTCTGTCTCAGGTGTTCGATGTTCTCCCTTAGTTTCCCCTTGCCCCTCGGTCCTCAAATTTTGGCTACTAGCTTCCCCTTCTTGCTCATGAATTGAATCCTTCGTCTTGGGGGTATGGGCGCTAGCTTTAGAATGATACGGTCCCGAGATGGAGGAATTAGAGGATTCTGCTTTTGCTATGGGAGTAACAACTTTCTGCAGCCCACTTTTCTTTGCATTCCTGAAATGCTCGTTTTCTACCTTGGAGATTAGTTCTTCGATAAATGTCTTCCTTCCCAAATATTTACCCTTCCTTTCCTTTTTATGACCCATTGTTCCTGTGACTTACTGGAGTGGGGATGATTTCAGTATCTTTGTAATTCCTACTAGTGCACACATGGACCCTATGTATATTAAATCACACCCTAGACCGATGCACAGGTTATTACCACTCGTCTTACCACCCAGCAACTGAAGAGCTGAAGACACGCTAAGAAAAAATAAAAATGTCTTAAGTGTCCTAGTAATCACAATGGTGAGCTAGCTTAGGTATGTTAGAGCAATGCGCAGGTTCTTAACTCTCATCTTACTGCTCAGCAACTGTGGACTAGGAACACTCTATATCAAACAAACAACTTGGCTGACTATATCATCAAATACCATTCTCGGAAACATCGCCAAAATGTAGTGTTGTTTTAATCAATCTTAATTGACTAAGACTGCAACATTTAATTTTCAACCCAGGGTAGGTCTTGTTGTTTCAATGGAGTTCGCACTATCTGTGTTGATACACTCCAACCAAGAATAAGAAGATGCAGAAAATAGGAAAGGATTTTGCTAATCTAAATTTCCGAATCAAACCATGCATGTAGACATAAAAACACTCTACATAATTAAATCGCAACTCACAACTATCAAAGTAAAGGTGCATCACACATGAACTAATATCTACTCCAACTAGTTACTACCATTTTTTTTATTAACTCAGTGTAACAACATAATATAAATGGAAACAACAACGAATGTAATCCACGATTTGTACATCAACAATGAGAAACCATAAATCAATTAACTAAAATAGAATTTACACTACCTCTATCACTGCAATCCCTGCCAAAGAGGAGGGTCCTTCCTCCTCAGTAGGGTGCAGGAATAACATAAAAGTGATTAAGGAATCAATTGAAGAACAGTAACAACATCACCAAGTTGATTGATATTAAAAATAAACTAAGAATTACAGAAGGAGAGTAATAGTGCTTTTTTATATGTCATGTCCTTGTACATGAAAAATCGAGTTCTTTTATAGTTATTACAACTTGAAATTAGAAACAGATCAGTCATGAGAATCTCACAACTCTCATGCTGATAAAAAATAGAAGTAGTTACAACCTATTGCTAAATAAAAATATACATCAGTTATGATTGCAACTTCTTGAGTCTTGCTGCTTCAATAATAAAAAATCCCTACTGCTGACTACTATTATGTGGAATAGTACCCACATTTGCCAGCTTTGGCGCAACAACATCGAGTGAATGGCGGTTCAGGATGTCATGGAATCACCAATGACAACACTTTTGGTGTGACGACGGATTCTTGTATCAACACGTGGTGTAACAACATCCAATGTGTAACAACAACCTGTAACAACATCCAGGGTGTAACAAAAAACCTTTCTACCCTTTTCTACAGTTAATCCACACTGCAAATATGCTTCATATATTTGTTATCGCGAGCCATCACATGAAAAGAAGAGCTTCCCAAAATACTTCTTCAATACTCCCCCAGTTAGCCACAAAAAAGAATAAAGCCTCATATTATTCGGTAAAATACAACAAAGTAACTTGACAGTAGAGTAAGTTAAAAATGTAAGAAAACAGGGAATTTGATCATCTAAAGTCATAGGCCTAGAGGACAGAAAGGTCAAAACTGTGGAAAGAATGTGCAGAAAATAGGTAAAAAACAACACCCAACAATATTATAACATTTACATATAGCATTATTTAACCTTTAGGGTACTCCTTTAACTAAAAATAAAATAATCATTAAGATTGAGTTAAAGATAATTTAATCATTTTATAGGAATACTCATGATGCATATTGAGTAAATAATCTCTCTATATTTATAATCATATGAAAATGATCTTTGTGTACTCAACAGATCATGTATAAATCAAAATTCAAATATTGTCTTCTTGTCATTGGAAATATTCAAGGTAGGTGGTATCAAAATTTTAGAAGCACAACATGTTTTCATGCATAAATGCTAATTATAAAATCCAAAAGAAAGAAAATTACGAGATCATATGTCAGGCTCTATAAAATAATCAAAAGATATTTTCAACATTCTCAATGGGTGTAGAGATTAGGTTGAGAAACTTTATGATTTCTTGTTAATTAGTGATATGTGCAATGATTACTTATATATGTGTATGATTATTTTACTACATGCATTGCAAGGATGTTACACTCAATGAATATATCAAGTTCATTATGTCAAAAGTGTCATGTTCATTTTGTTCTAGGCAAAGTAAACTTAACTAGTAGATTCATAAGAATCAATATGTCAATTAGCACTGACTTGTTATGAGTTTTAATTTTCCCCGTATTAAGCATAATTGTATTTTTTGTTCCAACTAAACAATGTTAGCACTTTTTTTTCCTAGTAGCACAAGTAGTGTCTTGTATTTGTGAAGCATATCCAAGTAACCGATTATCAATTCTTCCAAATAGGAAAAACATTTTCAGTTTTTATTTTTAGACATATCTAAGAAACTAACTAAATATGCAAGATTGTGCAACAATCTTTAGTCACTGCCAAACATTATAACAAAAATATTTGAAATCTTGGAGAAAACTATAAAAAAAGACCATATATACAAATTATTTACAATATTCAAGACCTTAGTAAAATTTAGATGTAGAAGAAATTGTACATTTATAGTTATTACTAACATGCACAAGATATTTGAGAGAAAAGTTATTATTTGAAATAAAAAAACTGACCAAACCATCAATTGCTCATCAACCTGCTAAGAAAATAGAGCATACAATCCTTGCACAATTTTCTGTGTATAATGGAAAATAACATGTCATTCTAGCTGATATGTACCTTCATATTGTTTTAACAAGACTTTAGTAAAAAAGAGCCTAAGGAATGCCTCCAAAAATGCTTTTAGTAAAAAAGAGCCTAAGGAACGCCATCCAGGTGTCCATATTCCATATATCCAAGGGACCACGGATCGAATTGCTCGGATCCTTAGGAGGTTTGATATCCCCTCAACCTTCAGGCCTCTCAGAACCATTCGTAACTCCCTGAGGTCAGTAAAGGATCCGGTCGACCCCAAAGACATGAAAGGGGTATATTTGATTCCTTGCTCTTGTGGGACCCCTTATATAGGGGAAACAGGGCGCTCCATCCAGCAGAGAATTGGTGAGCATGCAGCGGACCTGAGGCATGGTAGAATAAAGTCCTCAGCTCTAGCAGAGCATGTGGACAAAACTAAACATCATGTCTGCATTGAAGAGGCCAAAGTCATTGCCAGGGTGGATCGGTTTCATCATCACAAGTTAAGGGAAGCTATCGAAATTGAGCGAAGACCCATCAACCTCAACAGAGATGATGGGTGGAAGGTTAGTAGAAATTGGATCCGTGCGTTGTCGTCTTAATTTTTCTTCCTCCCCTCTGTTCTTCCAGGTTCTTTCTTTAGGTGGTAGTGTTTTTGTCTTGTGAGTCTGGTTTTCGCTTATCGTTGGCAGCATTGTTCTTCGTAGGATTATCCTCCTCTTGTGCAGTATCACATTTAATGTAGAAATTATGAAATTTGAGCTTAAATTAATCTTAAATTATTACTTACATTATTAAAAACAATATTAAAACAAATGGCAGTGCAACTAACAGTCTTTTCTAGCTTTTTATTAATAAGAAATATCTCCCTCATCATGATAATGTTAATTCTCAAGCATTTAGTTCTTTTAGGATTCATTGTCCCTCTTTTATATTAATTAATAGTATAACCATAACATAGTATTGTTATTTAGGTTTTTATAGACTAATTTAAATATATTAATTAATTCAATATTATTAATATTATAGTTATTAATATTTTTATAATATAACATTAAAAATTTAATTTATATTATACATCGCCAAATTATCCTAATTTAACCTATTTCTATAAAAATTCAATTCATATAACCCCTCATAGTTTATCTTAGGATTAGATAATTATATGAATAATTAACCTTATGTATTTTATAGATTATATTATATATTATTTCACACTACTAAATAATTAAGCGTATATATAATACATTTATATTTTTAAATAAATTAATCAATGACCCCAATTTAACGGTCTTCTTTATAAAAATCATTATTATATAAACTAGGCAATTAATAAGGATACATTATTAACATAGAAGATCTAATGGTACAATATTTAGAGTTACATATATATTGTTAAGTCTAGATTTAATTAAATCAATTAAATAAATAGTAATATATATATGTATATAATTTTTTTGAGGTAATATTGGAAATTAAATAAATGAATTATTTATACCAAATTGACCTAGCTCTGAATTTAATAACATTTTAATATTAAATTTAATTAGAGGTAGTTTGACTGGGGTTCTTGAAGGATAAAGTAGCCGTTGGAGTATTTTAGCCGTTGGAGTCTCTGCTTGGAATATTTATAACGCTGAGCTAGATCTGCATTTTCAACTTGTCCTGACGATGAACCACATGGATTGGTTCGAAACGCGTTGGCAGAAATCTTTCTTATGTGATTTACGCTGAAGCTCTCCTTATAACAAGACTTTAGATTCTATGATTTACTAGTTTTAAAAGTGCAAGTGGAAAAAATTGTAATAACATTTATAACCATGCAACACTATTAACAACTAGAGCCTATAACGAGGAAGAGATCAATTTATAATTGCATATATTAGTGGAATATCCTCTAGCATTAAAAAAAATCATTCATATATAAAGAAACATAGACACATATAATTTTTTTGTTTGTTTCCTTTTTTCTATTTTTATTTATTTATTTATTTTGGAATTCAATTGACAAATTTGCAATCACTAATGCAACAAAGGAAAAAGGAAGATGGACATAGATATAATATGGTATAATAATCACATTGGAATTACATTATGTTCTATATGTATCTCAATTATCATATTGCATGATGTTCTCTTGGTTTGTTGTATCCATCTGCACAAGGGAAAATCCTTGATTCAAAAATTGAGAAAAAAAGACAAAAGAACAACTAGTAACTAAAAGCAAATCCATAAGTAGACACAACCAAAAAAGCAATGTTGTAGTGAACATATTGTCACTGTATATTGTAATCCTGGATCTTGCAATAGAAACATAAACATACATTAGTATTTATGTAGGAAGTTGTAGATTGTGATTTACGAAAATTTCTATGAGTAAAAATCCAAAAGAGGCCAAATATCTTAATTGTCAAAATGTATGAAGTTGATGCACACAATAAGTAGCATTTTGTTGATCACAATTCTTTGATCTCAGTGATGATGTTGTTAAATGTTAATGTGAAAATTCCTTGGATACAAAGTTTTCTTAGATGGAAAACTATTGATGAGATACCTTGCATATATTACTGAAAAGTCGTTTAACTAATAACTAGGTAATGTTCCTTTAGCTGTGGCATTTGTAGCATGCAATGAATTTTTCACCCATCTATTTCCAAAGTGCATTCAACAATGTGCTTTCTTTAAAAAGTGTACATCCATCTGTATTTTGATAAACAAGTTGTTTACATTTGCCGTAGACTCATTGGAAAGGAGGAGAGAAAACATTTTTTTCTTTTAACACTCCTTGCAACTTCTTTGTGGAAAGATTTGGTTGTTAGGTTTGAGTATGTGTAGTGCAATATGAAATTTTTTGTGTACTAGAAGAAATTATTGTCAATAAAAGAGAGAAGGAAACAACCAACATAGCTGTGTTGTTGATTTAACAAAAGATAGAAAATGTGCTCTTGCAAACTCATCATTCCAAGGATCAACAAAATTTGTTGATCGAGAGTGCAATTGATGACTCCCTTTCACATCATTTCTGACAATGCTTTTGAATAAATACAGTGGAGTTGTTTTTTATACCAATTCATGCTGTATTCTGAAAAAATGATCCCTGTGGCTATCATTCAATTATAGATGCAATAAATAAGAGGACACAATTTTCTGTTACCCCACTTTTTTCTTAGGAAATTATGAAATAAATTCCAACTTCACTATGATTTAAAAGAAAGACACGAATATGTAGGAGAAAAGAACTATATGAATTGCGGAAAACATGCAATTTTGGTTATCATAATAGAGAACTTACATCTGCATTGTCATCCACTGCTTCACCATATTTGATATTGCGTTCAAGTTTTTTATTATTTTGTTGAAAACATGTGACTATAAATGCAATTGAGCCAACTGCATATGTGTTATTTGATACAAGAATGTTATGTATTGTTGTCTTTGGGGCCAATTTACGTTTCTTGAAAACTTGTTCAATTTCTTAAAGTGCCATTCCTTCCTGTAACAACATGCAACATATTACATCTTCTCGTTCATAAATTCCTTTATTTCTTATTGTAAAAATTGTAATCCAAACACTATTTCTGGAGCTAAACATGTCCTGAAAACACTCTATTAGATTATTTCCCATATCTATTTTGATTGGTAGTTGACTGTGGCTATCAATAAGTCTGTGGCTTTGCAAGAGAGTTTGGGTTTCTACTTTGTACTGGGCCATATATAACCAAAACATCACCCTTAAAAACCTTTTCATGTATTTTTGGGCATATTTCAATAATTGTAAACACTATTGTTCGTGTCATTTTTACTTTGTATTATTGGGCATGATCAAACTTAGTCTAGTTTTGGTCAAAGACTCCACATTTTGAGGATCAAAGCACATAGAGTCTGCAATGTTCTATTCATCGCGCAATGTCTATGGGCTTTGGGGTGGGTCAAATCCCCTCATTTTGTACTAGGTATCAGGGTTTTAGCTCATTTTTTTGTCGAACCCATAGTATGTGGACCATCGTTTTGTAGTAATGAAATATATATAAGGAGATGTAATGATTTGTCGAAGGGAGGTAGTCATAGATGAATTGATCATACTTTATGTCTATAGTCTATGTTTTTGGCCTTAAATGAAGGCTCCACAACTGAGTGTGTGGAGGCCTTGGAAGATTCTGTAGCTGAGTACTCAGACCACCTGCAACTGGGTGTGTAGGTCAAAGAAATTATATGTACTAGAAGATCTATCTTAATAAAGAATAAGTTTTTTCGAAGTCTTGCATATCTATATTCATAATCTGTGTTCATATGTACCGATATGCATGCTTTTTAGTTATTTATGTGAAAGATACATGTTATATTTTTCTTTGATATGTTTATGTAATCAGCATAAATTTGTGAAGTAAAGCATTAGCGTGAAGTATTTCATGTATGCAAAGTTGTAGTTCAATATAAAATATAAGAAAACACACGAGTGCCACAATGTAGTATCCATCTGGCTATAGAAACCTAGTTCTGCAACTTCCCATAACCACTTCAGGTGAGATTGCGATATGCTTGTAGTTTGTTGCTGAAAGGGCTAGTGGTTGAGGGTTTTGTTGGTGCGCAGTCATTTAAGCCAAAAAATGGTTCTGTTGCTGTGATAAATATTTGTTTGAGGGATATGTTTTGGTTTCCATCAAAGAAGGAAATCCAAGATTAGGTTGAACAAAAAGACCAAGAATTAGTAGTTTAGGAAAATAGAAATCCGTGATTGTCGATTGAAGCCTGGTTACATAAGTATCTCTTTATAGAACAACATGAGATCTTCTTCGCGACATTTGCTAATGAACTATGTGAATGGGCATCAAAGTTGACCAAGCATAAGACATGTTTCAAAAATGAAGAGCCTACCATGTGGAGCCCTGAATTGATCAAACGACTTAAGAATACTAACAACAATATCTCAAGAGGGTTGATTTTGGATTGATAGTGTCCTAGGGGGATTTATTACTGAGTTCAAAATAGACATGACTGTCTCTTACAATGAGGTTGAGCGAATATTTTTCACGGGTCCGCGATGTAAGTACCTAAACTCTTTGAAGCTGTGGATTAAAATGCATTTGTGTAGAAAGGGCGTAGTATGAATGTAGTTAGCTTAATGTTTGAACGAAGAAAAAATAAGTTTGAACCAAGATCAGTGTGTATGTGAAGTGGGAGGTGATATAGAGTAGAGCATAGACCAAAGAAATTTATTGAGAATGATTATATCCCTTGTTAGGTGGGTTTGAGAGTGAAGAATAAGGAAGTAACCCTGCAACCTCGTGGTATTTCAACTCCCATCTTGAAGGTGTATTGAATTTAGGAGTTGAGAAAATCTAGGGAATCTTTGGGATTCCACATCCATCTATTCCACCTAGCCACCATCCCCCTCCCCATAATTCCCTCATGCCCCCTCTCCCTCCCCCTAATCCCCCAAGAAGAAAATTGAGAGATGCCATTAAGTTGCCTATCTTTAGAGGCCTTGGATCAGAGGATCTTGACCAGTTATGGTTTGTAGCTGGTGCAATATGGAAAGCAAGAAAAATCACTAACGAATATGTAAAGAAGGTGTAGCTCATCATGATGCTGCGAGAAAGAGCACTGACATGGTACATGAAGTATTCTGCGACTAATCAGGCTGCTTTGTTAGATGATATTAAAAAAGTGATGGTATCAAAAATCAGAATTACAATGCATTACAAAGTTGAAGTAAATCAAACAGACAACTACTGAGTCAATGTGGGAGTTGGATAAATGATTAAAAGTATTAATAGGATAAGTAAGCTTTAACATACCCCCATAATATCATAAAGAATGGTTTGTAGCTGTGTTGTTGCCACATATCAGGTTACCCTTGACATAATAGAATATCTTGACTCAAGCCAAAGCATTGGAAATTACCATGAAGCTAGACGCTTTGTTGATCAGAGATATTCATGCAGGAGTACAAAAAATTTAGAGTGAACTAGAAAATTTGACCTTGGAATTGCAAGATCTCAAGAAAGGTAAAGAAACTAGATCAAAGGTGTGGTGTACAAAATGCAAAGCAAAGGGCCATTATAAGGATCAATGCCCTATGTTTATAGATTACTTGGAATGTGGAGCTCCTAATCTAGTAAACCCGCAATCAAGTTTGTGGTGCGAGATTTGTAGAACGAGAGCCCAACATCACTCTAAATATTTCTATTTATTATAAAAGTACGTGCAAACCCCAAAGTAGTTGTTTTGCAACTTTTGTAGGTGAGTGGGCCATAATGAGATAAATTGTCGAAGTTATGACTTGATGATGGAGCGCACTGTTGATGCTTATAGACTGCAAGCTGAAGGACATACATGCTAGTTGAGGCCAACATGTTGGTTGAGGAGGATTCTAAGGATGTGGATGAGGATGAGAAGGAGGAGATAGCCGAGGACACTACCATATCATCTATTATAACTATGGAAATGCAGGACACTTTTCAATATATTGTTATAACTCTACTACAGCTTGCAGCTACTGCAAATATTTTGATCACATGATATAAGAATGTCCCATCCTTATCGTGAAGATGCAAGAGAAGAGGAACCAAAAACCCACAAAAAAATGTTCAAATGATGACTACTGAGCCAAGGGAGGATGAACCATGCATCAACATCATAACAAGGAGTAGAGCTATAAAGGAAGACAATGAAGGTAAGAAGAAAGTAGAAGAGACATGGGTGTGAAAGACCACAGAAAAGGCCCTTGGGTTTAGTATCCAAAAGGAAAAAAATTGTTCATGGGAGCAAAGTGAATATTCACGCATGTTGGGGCTTCAAGATCTAGTGCGTAATCGAATTTAATGCCAAATAAGGACTCCAACAAAGTGTATACTCCGACGCAAGAATTAGATCCAAGTATTTTGAAGTTGTCTTTACAAACTTGCATGAACTTGTTAAGGAATCAGAGGGCTGTCAAAGGACTCTAGGAGTTGATAGCCTCATGCGATGATAAAGAGATACTACAAAATATCTGCCGGTAGTGAAAAATTTACATTGACATAAGAAGAGAACAAGGAAGTAAATGAGATTAACTGCATAGATCAGGGAACATGATATGGATCAGGTAATTCTAGAGTTAGGATCTGATACCAACATGTTACCTAAGCAAACTTGGGAGTCAATGGGAAGATAGAAGTCACAATGGTTGTCAATACAGTTGAGGATGGCTAACCATTAGAGGATCATCCCTATGTGAAGGTTACCTATCATCATAATAGACATCAAAGGAGCTTGAACCATTGCAGACTTTGAAGTGATTGAAATTGTAGATGATAGAAACCCTTGTTTGTCACTGCTTGGATTGGATTGGGATTTTGATAAATTGGTGATAATCAATTTGAAGAAAAGACAAATGGTGTTCGAAATAGACGATATGAGGGTGATTGTCCCTCTAGACCCTTCAAAAGTAGTGCATTATATAGAGCTTGTGCGAGATGAGTACTGTGATGTAGATGTTGAAAATATTTACCAGATAACAAAAAAAGAGGAAGATTGGATTAATCCCATGGAAGATGGAAAATTAGATTGGGAACAGGACAATTCTTGTACTTCAGATTTCGAGGAAGAACTGGAAAATTGGAAAAACATGTTATATGAAGTTTCTACCTTAAAATCGCTTCACTGCATAACTTCTGAGGTATGTGATCTACCTTATTGTGATAGGATCATAGATGTAAGCATGTTTATTGATGAATATGAAAGAGAAATACCAGAATAATAGAGGTTGTAAGCATTGGATGTATCCCTAAAGGCTACACCAGCTAGATGGCGGGGTACTCATAAAAGAAATATAGTAGATTGGCAACAGTGTTGAAGATTAATGTGGATCAGGTTTGGCTCAATCAACATGAAAACTAAAAGTTAAGCCTGATGGGAAGGTTGATCCATGGGAGCATATTCATCGCTGTGCTTAGGTTTGGAAATAAATTCTAGCACAGGAGTTGGTACCTGGATTTATCCAGACACTAGAAACAACTCCTATGAATTAGTATCTTGAAACAAAATTGTGACATGGAATTGCAAATTGGAAACATTTGGTGGAAGGGTTCATACTAACATTCAGTTTTGATGATGATTGACCATTTATAGATTCATTTCTTCAGGAAATCAGAGTAAATATTTTTGAGAATGAAGCTCCATTAACATCGTAGCGTGATTGGGATGCGTAGTTACAAAATGCATTGGAATGTTATAATATCACTCCCAAAGAAGATGAACATCCGCCCAATATTGATATACTAGAATCAGAAGGACATGAAGTTGTTGGACTAGAACTAGAAATCCTAGATATAATGCATCCAATAAAAACACAGAAAGTGAATATTGGGATAGAGGAAGATCTGAAGTTCACAATGATTGGACACTATTGGGATGCAGATACAATTAGTAATATCATAGAGCTGCTACATGAATACCAGGAGTTTTTCCCTACAAATGTTTCAGAAATGAAGGGTGTATTAGGGGAACTATGAGATATGAGGATCCCTCTGAAGCTTGATGTGAAGCCCGTGAAGCAAAGACTCTATAGGTTGAATCTGAAATAAAAGGAAAAACTTAAGGAAGAACTAGACAAAATTTTAATAGCAGAGATCATTGAACCTGTCAAAGGGTCTAAATGGGTATGTCCCATGATAGTTCAGGAGAAGAAGAATAAAAGAGAGATCAAAATTTGTGTTGACTTGAGGAAAATAAATTATGCATGTGTGCATGACCCCTTCCCTACACCATTTATAAATGAATTATTGGACAATGTAGGAGGTCATGAGGCCTATTATTTCACAAATGGATTTTTGGGTTACCATCAAATGAGGATTGCACTAGAAGATAGACATAAGACAAATTTTGCAATAGAGTGGGGCTCATTTCAGTACACGGTGATGCCTTTTGGCTTGAAGAATGCATCTGCCATATTTTCTAGAGTTGTAGTCGCAACATTTAAGGAGTACATACACAAATTATTGGAAGTTTACTTCAATGATTGGACAACCTTTAGGCTATTAAAGAAGCATATTGCAAGATTAAGGCTTATGCTGGATACATGTAGGAAACATCAAATGTCACTTAACTTGAAGAAGTGTATATTTGATGTGCCTTGTGGCATATTCTTGGGGCATATTGTGTGAAAACAAGGTTTTCTGCTGGATCTCGCAAATATAACAGTCAATGTGAATTTCCCAGCACAGAAAATAATGAGACAACTATGCACAATGATTGGACACACTGACTACTACATAAAGTTTATAAAGGGGCATGCATAGATAACTACGCCAACGGAGAATTTATTGAAGAAATATGTCACTTTAAAATGGGACAAAGAATGTTAAAAGAGCTTAGATATACTAAAGGAGAATATGGTAACTGTGCCAACCTTATTTTTTCCGAATTGGAATAAGGAATTTCATGTACATGTAGATGCATCTTGCATAGCATTGGGTATAGTGATGGCACAACCAGGAGGATGCGAAGTTGATCACCCAATAGCTTTGCAAGCAAAAAATTGTCCAAGGTAGAAAAGAACTATACTACAACAAAAAGAGAAGGGTTAGATGTTCACTGACCACTCTGAGCTGAAATATTTGGTGAATAAGCTTGTTTTAGGAGGAGAAATATGTTGATGGTTGTTTTTGTTCCAGGAGTACAATTTTGAGGTTGTAGTCAAGCTAAGAATATTGAATTTCAAGCCCAATCATTTTTCGAGGCTGGAGACAGGAGAAGAACCCACCAGTATTGAAGATAACCTACTCAATGTAGAGTTGTTCACAATCTGGGTCATGGATGATCACTTTGTAGATATTATTCAGTTTCTGACCATAAGAATGGTGCCCGCAAAGTACGCTACATAACAAAAGAAGGAATTGGTGGTAAAAGAAGTTGATTTCAGATTGATTGTAGGGTGCTTGTACAAAATGGGACCAGATGAAATACTACGTAGATACGTCCATGAACATGAAAGGCAGAGTATTCTAATAGAAGGTTATGGAGGAGTCGCAGGTGGACATTATGTAGGAAAGGCCACTGTGCAAAAAATATTGAGGGCTGGGTTATGATGGCCCACAATACATAAGGATGCAAAATAATTTTGTTGAGCATGCGATATATGTCAAAGAATGGGAAGGCCATCTAGAAGAGACGAAATTCCATTAAACCCATAGGTGGCATTACAAGAATTTTATAAGTGGGATATTAACTTTGTTGGACCTATTAACCCACCAGGAAAGAAGATCAATGAAAATTACATAATTAGTGCAACTAATTATTTGACGAGGTGGGCTGAGGCAGAACCAGTGAAGGATTGTAGCATAGATACCGTGACGAAGTTCATTTTTGAATATATTCTATCCCAATTTGGGCGCCTAAAGATATTAATGAGTGACCAAGGCTCACATTTCTTGAATCAGGCTATTGAGGCATTGATTGAAGAATTTCAAGTACACCATAAAAAAGTACCCCATATCACCCTCAAGAAAATGGAGTTGAAGCTTTCAATAAAATTTTGGAGAATGTGTCAGGCCAGGAAGTAACTCCATAAGGCAAAAATGATTCGACTGTTGTATTCCATCAAGTAGGTCTTCATTATATACATGAGGGATAGACTGTTCAGTTCGTATCTCGATGACTGTTGATATTTCCTATTTATCTATTTACATAAATTCACTCAATCACAAGGACTAGGTGTCAACATTACCTCCCTTAATCTGAAGGGATGTTGGTGAGTTCAAGCATCATTCTGAATTGTTCAAGTTTTTCTCTTCCAAGTGCTTTGGTGAATATGTCTGCAATTTGCTCATTTGTGGAACAATGACGGAGATGGATTGTTTTGGCCTCAACATGATGTCGAATCAGATGATATTTAGTATTGATGTGCTTTGTTCAATCATGGAACTTTGGGTTCTTGGCCAACTTTATTGTAGAGGTATTTTCAATCATGAGTGGAGTTGATTTTACTAGTTTTACCTACAAATCTTTAAGAATTTTCCTGAGCCACACAATTTCTTTTGTTGCTTTAGCTGCTGCCACGTATTCTTCTTCTCTTGTGGAATCTACTAGAACTGATTGTTTGAATGATCTCCAGGAGATAGCTCCTGATCTAAGAATCATAACATATCCTGAAGTTGATACCCCTATTTCTTTTTCTCCATCGATGTTTAAATCAGAGTATCAAATCAAGCTGAATTCGTCCACCTGTGTGTACTTGATTCCAAAGTCTTGAGTTCCCTTCAAGTACCTTAAAACTCTTTTTGCAGTAGAGCAATGTCCCTCACAAGGCTTTTGCATAAACCTGGAGAGGATTCCAACAACAAACAAAATGTCTGGTCTAGTAGTAGTTATGTAGTTGAGACTTCCTACAAGCTGTCTATACTTTGTTGCATCCTCAAATTCTTTTCCTTCAATAGATGTGAGCTTGAAGTTTTGTTCCATTGGAGTAGTAAGAGGATTGTACTCTGTCATGCCAAACCTATTCAACAGATCTCCAATGTATTTCTTTTGAGAAAGAAATATGGACTTTGGATGTTGGGTTACTTCAATGCCAAGATAGTAATGAACATAGCACAAATCAGTCATTTCAAAACTTTTCCCCAAGTCCTTCTTTATGGATGCAATGCAGCTTTCATTGTTCCTTGTCATCAAAAGATCATCTACATATACCATAAGATATACAACTATTTTTCCAACTTTCTTGACAAATAAAGTTGCATCATCAAGATCAAAATGTTTGATTGAATTTCAGAGGATGCTTAGTTAGTTTTTCATACCAGGCTCGCAGTGCTTGTTTGAGGCCATACAAGGACTTCACAAGTTTACATACTTTATGTTCATGTCATTTCATAGAAAATCCTTTAGGCTGGGACATAAAAGCATTCTTTTTTAGATCTCCATTCAAGAAAGCAGTTTTTACATCCATTTGATGGACTTTCTAACCGTTCTGAACTCATAGTGCAAAGAGAGTCTAGATGGTAGCCCATTTTGTCGTGGGGGAAAAAGTCTCCTCATAATCGACCCCTTCCTTATGTGCAAAACTTTTTTCCACAAGCCTAGCTTTGTGCTTGTCAAGTGAGCCATCAAATTTATACTTGTTCTTCCCACTTGCAGCCAATTGGTTTGGTTCCTAATGGAGGATCAACCAACTTCCAAGTGCCGTTCTTTATGAGGGCATCATACTCCTTTTTCATCACTTCTTTCCATTCATAATGAGAGGCAACTTCTTTGAAGGAAGTTGGTTCAAAATCTGTAGACAATTTCAATTCAAAATCATAAGAAACATCCATATCAACAGGTGAATTAGAGTCATCTACATCACCTCCATTTTTCCGGTTTGAATTTCTAGTTCATGTCTTTCCAACCTCATCATGATGAACACTTTCAAGTGTCTTTGTCAGCCACTTTGGGGGATATTTGTCAGATGGTCCAGGCTGCTCCGTTGATTGAGTTGGGACTGAATCAAGATTGAGTCTCCAAATTCTATCAATTACATCACTTAAAGCATCATATGTTGTTGGAGTTTCATGCAGGGGAGAGTGTTATTCAGAAGAAGATTCTGCATGTTGATATAGTATAGGAATCCCCCCTTCAAGATGTGGAATCTGATTATCAAATTCATGAAATGATTTTGCTTTTGCGAATTTATCCAAGCAATCAAGTTGCCACTCAACAACATTGTCAGTTTTGGATGATTCAAGGAAAATTACATCTCTAGATACAACAAATTTCTTGTTTATTTCATCATAGACGTGGTATACTTTGGAGGTGTTTGAGTACCCCAGGAAGATACACTTACGACTTCTAGCACAAAGTTTGTTTCTATGTACCTTTGGTATCAAGGCATAACAAGTGGAACCAAAGACCCTGAGATGCTTTACCGAAGGAACATGTCCATACCACATTTCATATGGAGTCTTGTTTCTTATAGAATTAGATGTACATCTATTCTTTATATATGCATCACATAGAATAGCATTAGCCCAAAACATTATCTTTACATTTTTAAAGAAGAGCATGGATTGTACCATATTTAATATTGTCCTATTCATTCTTTCAGCTACACCATTCTGTTGGGGATTATAAGGCACAATTGTTTGATGTTTGATCCCATGGTGGCGAAGATAGTTTTCAAATTCATTTGATGTGTATTATTTTCCATTATCAGTGCGAATAGACCCAATATGAGATTGTGCATCATTTTCAATCCATTTATGAAAATTTCTTGAATGTTTGAAAATCATCAGATTTGTTCTTCAATAAATAAACCCAACACATTCTGGTGTAGTCATCAATAAATGTCATGATATATTTATTTCCATTTGCATAAGGAACAGGCATTGGACCACATAAATCTGAATGAATAAGTTCAAGCTTCCTATGTGCTCTTGAATGTGAGTCATGAAATGACTGTTTGCTATGCTTTCCTAGAATGCAGGCATCACATTGCTTAAGTTTTCTAGGAATTGTTGGCAAACCAGCCACACCATTTTTCTTCAATAAATAGAGACTGTCATAGTTTAAATGTCCAAATCTAGCATGCCATAATAAACTTG
>APFE030297668.1:0-11481 GCA_000404065.3 Pinus taeda
TGTTGAGATTGCAACAAGATGATGGAGCTTAGTGAAAAGAGTCGCCTTCACTAAGTGGGCCCGCAGGCTATTTTTGGCTCAAGTCTATTTTTAGACTATGTCTATTTTTAGACATATGGATCATGTCTATGGATTGCAGGTTGCTGTTTATGGATGATTGATCAAGTTGGAAAAATAGATGGACTTCTATTTTTAGACCACAGCGGAGTGACTGCTCAGTCTAAATATAGAACAGTCAAATATTATTAGCTCATAATAATATTTAGACTATAAACTTTGTCTTATTCTCTTGGAGCCCTTCAGGATGAGCTACGGATGTGGTACATGCAGATCCCAGAAGGAAATACGTGGTTACCTATGGGATGACTAATATTTGCATGCAGGACTTCAGTTAGAACTCAAGTGAGTTGGGTTTAGTGGACTGGAGGTGCAGTTGATGGAGTTGTGTTCAGTTTAGCTTTGTTAAACTGGTTGTATTTAGTCTAACTGGCAAATAGACTAGAGATGAGTTGGGTGAATTAGTTATTAAATAATTCACAAGTTATTAACTCATAATACAACTAATGAAAACATCAGTTAACTCAGTTGCATGTCAGTGCATGTTCAGTTCAGCAGGGACAGGTGTTAGAGGATCAGATTGCTATCAGTTGTGACTATAGCTGTGAATGATGATTTGCACAATCAGAGGGATTGAGTAATGCCAATGAGGATTGCGTGGTTCAGCCAAGGAAATATGAATTTGCTTCATTCATTCATCAGTATTCTCATGCAGGATTGCGCAGTGGAGGCAGACAAGCAGTGGAAGAGATTTGGAGATCAGATCTGAGTTGTATTGTGTGTAACAGAGGTGGAGGTACTTGTGAGAAGTATTTATGCTGTGTAATGTTACATGACTCAATCATTAATATACAGATAGTTGGGGTTTTTAGCGAGATGCTTTCCCTGGGATACATACTGTGTTAATGTGTGAATGCTCTTGATGTTTTATTGTTATTGATGTTGCTATCTTGATGATCAACGTAGAGGAGCTTATGTATTGTGTATGTTTTCCGCAATAGTACATGATCAGGATAATCTCCATTGAATATGTGTTAAATTATTCAAAATTTTCTACATGATCTATTTTAGATATAAGCCACAAAATACTATCTAATAGAGGAGTAACGAGTTGGTTGGTTTGGGCCTAGGCCCAAACCAACCAGCTCGTACCCTCGTTAAAAAGAAGTTAAACTACAAAGCAATGGGAAACATTAACACAATTTGATAATAGTGAAAGGAAAACTAGCCTTCATGCTTTTTATAAGAAGATTTTAGTCCTTCATACATCTTGAACTCAATAGTCCAACTCCAAAATTATCTGAGCAATACAAAGTTATCAAACTAACATTACATCATCTCACAACATCGCTAACTTGATTCCTATCACAACCTATATTATATAATTTTTTCATGATAAATATTGACCATGATCGAGCCATTCATTATACAAAATAAGGTAAAATCTAGTTACAAAAGTATACTAACAACAAACTCTAGGTAGGCCTGTCAATTGTTCACAAACATCTACTACTAGTCATATTGTTTTCTTTGGAAAATGGTTACTGCTTCTATGAGTTCCTTGCTGAGTACTAGGGCAGGGTAGGCGCGCTTGTTCTTTAATCACAATCCAAATTATTCTCTGAGAATTATTGACTTGCCAACATTCCTTTGCTAGTCTCTCTTAACCTTCAATCTACTCTCTACGCCTTGATATTTGGTGCAGGAACCCCAAAATTAGTGCAAGAATCCCAAGATAATTGCAAATGCCTACTATCAAGTAAAATGTTGCACTTCACATTGTTAAACGACTCATAGAGATTAAAGACCCTAGTAATATAATAAATAGAAGCATTTTAACCATTTAAAGCTCATCCTACCAGCTTTTTAATAATAAGCCATTATAAACTCGTAATCTCAAGACTACAACAAAACAAGCATGTGAATGTGTGAATAAAGGCCTCAAAACTTGTAAAATAGAGGGTGATAAGGGTATATGATGGGTAAAAATTAGGCAATTTTTAAATCTCAACATGGTTCAACTCCTTATTTTTTTTCGTTCCTTGGCCCAAAAAAATTGGACTTAGATCCACTCTTATCACCTAGATGAAGGACCAAGAGATATGACAAAACCCAAACATGAACCAAAGGAAAAAGGTCATAAGGCCCAAAACATTATGATGCTCTATTAGTATCTTAGGGCATTGTAATGGTGGATCGTGACTTAGATATTAATTGTATCCATATGCACATCATTCTCATCCAGGATCTACCCCATACATTGAATGTGCTTTGGATGTTCTTGCTAAGTTATATTGAAGATGGTGATGTCCCTAGGTATATGACCAAAAAAGAATTTGTAAATAGCCACAAAACATTGTACATCATCCTTAGAATGTTGTTGTTATATTAGTCAAGCTGAATGCAATGTGCAATGAATCAAAGGGATCATACATACACTTGAATTTTCTTCTAGACATCAATTGGCTTGATCGACTCCTAGTGGTAGTTTAACTTAAGATCAAGCTTGCTGAAAAACTTAGTGTTCTTACACTAGTCTAGTAGAGAATCAATTCAAAGGATGGAGTATCAATTCTTAATTGTGATTTTGTTTAAGGATCTATAGTTAATATGGATCCTTCATGTTTCATCCTTCTTCTAAACCATTAAATAGGTCCCCACGGGATGAAGATTTTTGTCAAATGTGGACTTTTTGTATTAGTGCCTGAATCTAGGGCTTCATCTCCTTTTTTAGAAGATATCATATGCATACAAGGCCATTTTTATAGAATGGCATTGGGTGTCAAATCAATTACATGCCTTATCTAACAATGCAAAGGTACTCTTATAAATGAGATGATGTTTTATCTTCCACCAACCATAATCTCCCTATCTCTATTGCATATAAGGACCCTTTGCACAAGCCTTGGTAGTTTTTCCAAATTATTTTATCCTTATAATTCGACCATGAAGAGGAAAAATCTCTCGACATAAAAAAATTATCTTGTAGTTTGTATAAATTTCATGAATTAAAGTTTCCTTAATTTCACCTCTGTAGAGGTTCCATGTATCTAATCCTTGTCAATTATTTCCCTTAGTTTTAACTTGAATAAAAATTGCAACAACAAACAATATGAAATATTTCACTTTACGTCAACCCCAATACACTCGGAAATTTGAGAAAGAAGATACTAGATATATGCCTGAACTTTTCATGCGTAAATTAGGTCTAAAATCATTACAATGAATACGTATTTATAGTAGTAAATACATCTTATTGTCTTCAATATAAATGTTAAATTCATTAACTTATGTCAAATCAATAGGACATATAAGTGTTGGAAATTACCAAACCATGAAGATAACAATAGTTGAAAGCCAAATCTTCAATAAGACAATTTTGGCTAGTTGTAAAATTGAATATATATATATATAATATAATAATTTATTATATAGGAATGAATTAAGTTACATACTCTCAACTTATCACAACTTGGTACAATCCTCTAATATCTCCAAAACCCTAGCTAGGGAAAACCAAGAAAAGCCCTAGATCCACCAAAGATACTCCAACAAGATAGAATCACAACTAACAAGTCCTCCTTAGCCTCATGTGAGGCATCTCCTCTCTTTTCCTCTTCCTCCTCAACAAGAAAAAATTAAGATTTATTACCAAAATCTAATTCCAATGCCTCCTTATGGGTCAAACCCTATCCTTTGACTTAAATAATGATCCAAGAAAACTTCGCACCTTAAGACAAAAATAGATAATGTATAAAGAAGATTAAATGAGAGAGAGGGAGGAAAGGGGGTGTGAAGGACTAGCACTCATCCTCTTACATCCCTAATCTGGGTATAAAGAATGATAAGCACAATTTCATGATGATTGATGATAATGACTCTCTCCCTCTATTTATTTTAGATGTAAGAGAGGAGTACAATGACTAGTGGACCTAGCCCATTACAATCAACCCACAAGATAGGAGTGGGTTTACAAATGTGAAATGATCTACTCCAAGTTGTTGATAGGTAATTGTCATTGATGTCAACCCAACCAACACTAAGAGATTCCCATATTTTGATTGATAAATATGACATATAAAATCATTGATCCATGCATCCATACCACCCTATATGGTTTCTCCTTGTCAATATGTTTCCATTGGTATGTGGAACACCACGTTGTTCTTCACAGTTTGAGAGATATTCACATTTAAAGTTGAAGACCCCAGTCCATGGGTCAAAACCCCAAGAGGTGGTGACATGGCACTCTTTAATTGGTTAAAAATCAAACAAAATGATTATTTATCATGTTTTGTGGACAAATCACCTTGAGGATGTCATCACTTGTGTTTAAGAAGTGTCCTTCCTAAATTCAAAAGGGGAGAAATGCAAATCCATTCACTTTAAGGACATACAACCTTCTTACTTGGGCTACAAGGCATGCACATTTCAAATTTGTCTTCTAAAATCCCTCCAACGGTCAGCCTTTGGAAGCCCCTCCTAGACCAAAGTTTTTTTTTTTTTTTATAAAAGGAAACCTTATACATCCTCTAAAGAAAAGTACTTTAACTCATGATCTTGTGAAAAGACTCTCTAAATTTTTCAACCCTAGAGGAAATAAGGCAAAAATATGTTGAGGGATTGGGTTTGGCTATTTTTTTTGGTTTGGAGGTTCGTTTGAGGTCACCTTGCATGAAATAGATTGAATCTTTGTTTGATTGGAAGAAATTCTTACCTGTGAAGATCAAAATTGGCTCACTTTGCATATAAAGTTTAGACCTGTAGTTTTTACCTTTGACCCTGTGTAGTAGTGTCAAAATAAGGGTTCTTCTTGTATTTTATTCTTGGTTTTGGGATTCAATTTAGTATTTTTGTTGCAGGAAACTGTTTGAAGGAGTATCTCTTGATACTTCTGAAGCCTTCACTCAAGAAGTATCTTAGCCTTTTGACCTAACTCAGACCAACTTCTGTTGTGTCCTAATCTTTGAAATTTTTACCATCTTTTTCAAAGAAAAACCTTTACAAAAAAACAAAGAAATTTGTGAAGATACTTATCGCTATAACAACAAAGTATTATGGTTGATCTTTAGGAACATATCTGAGTTGTGTAATCCTTGTGATTTCTAAAGAAATTTTGCAATATATCTGAGCACCAAAATTTGATAAGAAATCAGTATAGTGAAGAATTTTGGGTCTCCATCCATTAAAGGGATTTGATATCATATCAAAGAGTACGCTTCATCATTGTGGTCATGATAGATATTCTTCTCATATGCGGCCTTAATCTATTAAGATATATTTTGTAGCCATTGTTGGGTCCAGACCCTCACTTAGGGCATTATTAGTATGTGCATAAGTTGATTTATTGAATTTTATAAACAACTGAAGAAGAAGATTCTCATGTGGCCTAAAATATGAAGTTACAAGATGAACAAGGTTCATTCCATATTTTCACATTACCTGTGAGTAAAGCTAACACAATATATGAACATGATTTTTGGGCATATTCATAGATTATCTCTAACTAGAAATCAAGTTGACTATACAGAGATAACATTTGGGTCACTGTCTAAAATAATTAAGTTTGAGAATTGTTACACCTAGAAGTAAAAAGCCACAACAACACATTTACAATTGGCAGTTCAGTTACTTTGCATGGAGGCGGTGAGATTTAGGAAGAAAGGATGACCCAATTCGTGATGTATGGACAGTCAAGCTCTAGTTCAGAATTATAAGTGAAGGTAGTAGTAAAGTGTGCAGGTAGTCTCCTCATTTTAAGTGTTTCTTATAAGGACAAAGGATTTATATGACAGTAAGTACATCATCATAAAATTGTTTATCATCAAGGGTAGAGAAAGTAGATAAGTTTGATCATCTACTACAATAGTAAGGAACTCCAAGGTCTCATCATCAACAATTTAGAGACATTGTACAATTATAAATTTATAGTCTTGTAAAAGTTGTAAAGGAATTATTGTAAAGGGAATTGTAAAACTAGGGCATTAGGGCATCCTTCTAGTGGGAGCTAGAGAAGAATGCTTTTCTAGAGTTCTAGGTAGTTGGGGCTTTCTTTTCATTTAGACCTACAGATTTAAAGAACTTATTAGGAAAGCATTTGGTGGTTTTTGACCTGCAGGGAGTTTTCCACCTAAAAATATTCGTGTTCACTATCTACTGTTTACTTATGGTTTTAGATACTACTGAAGAATAACTAATGCTCTGAAAATATTAATAAGTTACTAATTGCTAAGAAATATTGATTCACCCCTCTCAGTATTTACAACACAAGTGACACATGCCAAGCTTGCAGGTGAGGATGTTGAACTGAGGCTCTAAGGCATGACTGTTACTACCCATAGTCCAAAGCTTCTCCCCAAGGCTTCAACACTTGAATCCATCTCCAAGCCCATGTGCCTCCTTAGGGACCATCACAGTGACTAGTCCACTCCCTCAATCCAAGCATCTTCAAGTCAAATGTATGCCTCCAAGAAACTACTTGCTGGCTAGGGCTCAATTCCATCCTCTAGAATTCTCAATAATCCTCCTCCAATTCAGTAACATTTAGTGACATTTCCTTCACAATTGATTTCCAGAACTTCAATAATTCAACCATGGTCGAAATGCGAAAAACAAATTTAAATAATCACTGGTAAAATATCAACAATGAAAATTTTGATCCTGAACGTAAATAAAATCTACAAACCATGCCTTGCTCCATATTTACCACATTTTATTCACATTTAACCCAATGGAATTGTCACAATGATACCTTCAAAATGTTATGAAACCCGAGATTTTCATTTTCCACAAATCACCAAATTACCACCATCTAACAACAGGAAGGTCTCATATAAGAAAATGAGTGTCGCGTACATGGAGGTTTGCAAGACAAAAACATCAAAGGACACATCCATGTTTGAGTGGCTCAAGACAAAGGGATACAAACTTCATTATTTTTTTAACAAAAGTTTAAAGAACAATATAATGATAATATATAAAGAGATTTTTTCAAGGACTATTGAAAATAGAGAAAATAAAGCACTGTGGGACATTTTTGTGGGTGATTAATACAATTCAATTAGAGCCTCGAAACCATCCATTCATATGAAATTCATATATCATTCATATGAGAGTCACAATTCATTCAACGTGTATAATAGAGTAATCACCTCAATAATTTACATCAATGATCACATTGATTCTCATTAACAAGTTCTCAAGATTGGACTTCCATATTCATTCATAAAATAATGAGAAAAAAATTAGCAGTGGAGATTCCATAGAAACACCAAGCCCCTTGGTTACTCCGTAAATGATTTCTAATCATAATCAATATATCTACAAAATTCTTTTGTTTAGAATATTGAACATATAAACAATTCAATGTTTTGTTCATGAGACCTTTTTCATTAAATTTAAAAATAAACAAAGGCTCAATGAATCAAAATGATTATTCTAATTATAATTTTGTAATCGTTCGTTTGACCATAAAATTATGAAAGATTATTGATTTGTAAAAGACAGTTGAAACATTTAACTCGACTCTAGTACAATGTCTGAATTATTAAAAAATAATTCATCATTTTTAAAGCTAAAATATTTCTTAGTTTCTATTTTTTAATTATTTCAATATACCCCTTATTATATATTATATTTTAAATATTATAATATCAACTTTCCCATTCAAATATTACATTAATTAAAGAATATTTTATAGTACAAACTATAATACTCATCTTTATATTACAGGCTACAGGCTTAATTATGTTATTTTTACACATAAAGTACAACTATCGTCGTGATATTGTGAGCTATATAAAGTACAATTCTCACTTAGAGGACCAATGACCCCTTGGCACTACTTCAGACAAATACAGGAACAAAGTGTATAAGAGTACATCACATAATTTGGAAAGTTGGTCATAATACAAGGTATCTCCCCAAAGAACCCCAATGTACTATTCAAGTATTTGGCGAGTTTACATAGTTGTATGTAGAAGAAGGTGATATTGCTCAAGCCCAAATCAGTGGACGACGCTTATGTACTAGCACAATAGTTGGAGAACATAGTCATGAAGAAAGGGCAATCAAGTGGATCAAAGTAGAAGGAGCACCAAGATGCTTCTAACGAGGGGAATAAGAAATGGAAAGAGGGAAAGATAAAATGATGATGGCCATTACACACTAGTGCAAAGATCCTAGAAACTACTATAACATTGACAGTGATACAAAGGAGAAGCTTTGGAAGTTTCATCTAGAGGTTAACCTAAAAAGCAAAAGGAAAGATAACAATAAGAAGAATCTCATGGCTATTGATTCGAGCAACCAGGTCGAAAACAACTCGGACATGGATGAGAAGGTCTATTTTACATCAATTAAAAAAAAGGTGAATCTCAATAGCCTTCAAAAACAAGAAGAGAACGAAAAGACAAACTCTTCCACCTAAATATACAGGTCTAGAAGACAAATATTGAAGCTCTGTTTGACTTAGGATTGTAGACAAATCTGATTGCAACAAATATGCTCTTTAAATTGGGATTGGAAGTTCATGATCATCCAAAATTGGGATGAGTAAATAAGGATGATGAGATAAAAGTAATAAAACAATACAAAATTAGATTTGCTATCAATGTTGATTATTGATATCCTTTGGGATGGGTAAATAAGGATGTTTAGATAAAAGTAACGAAAAAATACAAAATTAGATTTGTTATCCGTGTTGATTTTATTGATGAAGTAAAACTAGATGTAGTTCCCCTTGATGTATGTGGAGTGGGGTTTGGAAGTCCCTACACGTACATGCGGGTTGTAGTCTTTATGCAGAGAGCCAACTAGTACCGACTCGTCAAGGATGGAAAATCATTCACCATTAATGTGCAAAAAGGAAAGGCAAAAATTTTGATGGTAAGTGCCAACCAAACCAAGAAAATGACACTTATAGCAATAATGTTGTATTGTTTTTAATAGAAAATTAGTTTGTAGAAGAGTCTGTGAGATCAAAGGCATCCCTGGAGAGATGCACTCAGAAATAGAAACAACAACTAAAAGAGTTGCTATGGGAATATAGGGATGTGTTCCATGAGCCTGAAGCGATATCACCTAAGAGGGAAGTGGAGCATGAGATACATCTATTGTTGGATGCCCCATTGCTAAACATTAGGTTGTATAGGTAGTATGTTATCGAAGTAAGTGAGGTGGAGAAATAGTTGCAACGGCTACTAGAATAGGGTGTCACTCAAATGAGTACATCACCATGTGGGTCACTCATCATCATTATGCCAAATAAAACATGGGACTTGGTGAACATGCATAAATTATAGGGTGTTGAATAAAATTACGCTTAAGAATAGGTATCCCTTTCCTAGAATAAATGATTTATTAGATTAGTTGCATCAAGCGATCTACTTCACTAAGATAGACTTAAAGTTTGGATATCACCAAGTTCGAGTACGAGAAGAAGATAACTAGAAGACCACCCTAAAAAATGAGACAAGATTTCTATGAGTGGTTAGTCATGCCATTTTTCCTATGCAATGCACCAAGTACATGTATGAGGTTAATGATGATATAATGTGCCCTTTTATAGTTTCATTTGTTATTGTATATTTGAATGATATGATGTGATACATTTCTATGTGGGAGCACCTGTTGGAGAGATTAAAAAAGAAGTGGATGTTAGTGAATCTCAAGAAGTGTGAGTTTGCATAACAATGTTTGGTGTATCTGGGGTATGTGATAAGTGTAAGAGAGATTAAAAATGATCCTTCCAAGATGGAGGCCATCATGAAATGGCTAGTGCATACTAATGTCATTGAGTTTAGGAGTCTCATTGGGGAAGAAAAATACTCAAGGAAATTCGTAGCCTCATTTTTAGTAGTGGAAACACCCCTCCATGCCATAACAACAAGTGGCAAGAGTATCTAGTGGGGAAAGGGTAAGAAAATGGTCTTTGAGGATATAAATAAGAAGATTAGTGGAGCACCAGTTTTGGAATTACCAAACTTGCAACAATCCTTTGAAGTGGAGTCAGATTTGAGTGGGTATGCCATGGGAGTGGCCTTGATGCAGGGAGAAAGGCCTATATTCTACCATTATGAAGTATTTCGTGTGGAAGTTCTTAACTACTGTACCTACATTAAGGAGATTTATGCCCTGGTGCAAGTTGTGAAGAAGTGGAAGCGTTATCTGATGGGGAAGGAGACAATAATCCACATAGGTCATCAACCACTACAGTACATACAGTTCAAGATTAAGCTATAGTAGACCCGACATTTCAAGTGGATGGGGTTTCTACAATAATTCCATTTAGTGGTCAAGTATAAGAAGGGTAGCACAAACAAGTTGGCTGACATGCTTTTAAGACCACCCACATCAAAGATCACAAATTTTAGAACTCGGATGTACATAGATCCATTCACCCATGATGCATATAGAGAGGTATATTCAAAGGATGAGGACTTTAAGGAGGTGTTTCAACAGTTGTGGAGCCAGAGTCATGTGCACGATGGTGACAACACAATTGACTACTTTCTCTAAGATGGGTTACTCTACAAGTTGGATAAGTTGTGTGTTCCTATATGTGAAAAATTGTAGCTGGTTAGAGCGGCTCACACCTCCAAGGATGTAAGGCACTTTGGTATAAAGAAGATTATCCAACTTACAGAGGTATGTGTATTGGTCGAAGATGCAATAAAAAGTAACTAGATTCGTAAGAGGATGCATGCTTTGTTGTACCAACAAGCCTAGTGACAAAAAACATGGTCTATATCATCCCTTACATGTACCTACTCATCCTTGGGAAAGTATTTCCATGGGATTTTTGAGAGGTTTACCAACAACCAAGAAGAGACATGAGTACCTGTTTGTGGTAGTTGACAGGTTCAATAAGATGTATTTTATGATGGCTTGTAAAAATACCATCAATGGGAAAAAAATAATGAACATGTTCTTTGGACAGGTTTGTGTGCACTTTAGGATGTCGAGCATCATTTCAATAAGGGGCACAAGATTTCTTGGTGCATTTTGGACTACATTATGGGAAAAAATGGGCATGAAGTTAAAAAATTCTACAACATTCCATCCAGAGACAAATGGGCAGACAAAAGTAGTCAATAGAAGTTCGGTGCAATTTTTGAGGGGTTACAAGAAAAACCATCTGAAGAACTTAGATGAAAATCTAGTATATATAAAACATTCTTATAATAGAGCAATCCACACTTCCATTAGTAAGTACCCATTTGAAGCTTGTTTTGGATATTTTCCACCTTCACCTTTGGATATTGCATATGGATAACAAGGAGGAGTGAGAGACAATCTTACAAGGGACGCCTTGAGGGAAGAAAAATTTGTGAAGGAGATTAGAAAAATCCATATACATGTGCAGGAGCCATTATAGAAGTCATAGGAAAAATACAACACTAAATATGATCAACACAAAATAGA
>APFE030297672.1:3129-17520 GCA_000404065.3 Pinus taeda
TTTTCAATTTTAAACAAGAAAACTTTAATGATAATCATTTAAACATGTTTAGTCTCTCCCATATAAAAACACAATTTTTTCATAGGAGATTCTTCTCAACCTGATAGTGGTCTAGAATTTTCTTGATGTCTAATCATCCACCTGCCCCATGCATGGTGTGCTCTGTGGTAAAGCAATCCCAAAAAGTTAAAACAGTGGCAGCCTTACCCTTCCACAAAACACACTTATTCATTTAGGCATATTTTCCTAGTTTTAATCTTAACATGATGTTATCAGAATGTTGTGAGAAATTGGCAGATTTTGATACTTAATTTAGCCATTGTCCAAAATAGCCCTTCGCCATTTAACAGCATCAGCTGATTACAGCTTATGCCTGGTCTCAATCCTACTTTCTATTTGACTGAAAATGTCTGAACTTGTATGTGTGCATTTACAGTTTATAATTTGATGGTTATTAACTTATTTGGCTCAGGAATGAATGTTTCATAAATTCATTCCAAATTGATTTACAAGAATCTGCAGGCTCAGATTACAGAGTAAGAGGTCTCTTTTCTAGTTCTGGTTTCGATGCCATATAATATTAAAGGCATTGAAGATCCACAAATACAGGAGATTCATAATTTACATTGAGACTAACAAACCTTGGGCATAAGTTTTGAAATTGTTTTTATAAATTTATAGCATAAGACTAATGGAGAGACTGATCATAAGAGTATCCTGCGGTAGGAAGGGACTCATGAATGTGCAAACAGCTACCCCTTTTTTTCCAACTATGGTCATCACCTTATTAAATATTTCCACAAAGCTACAACCAATATGATATGATATTCTGCTTATGGGATTGTACACCCATAATGTTCCTTTTATAATATTGAGATATCATAATCATATATGATTTCAGAATACTGTGTCACTCATAGGTTTTGAAAAACTTATCACTGTTGATAAATTTTTACAATGATTCATTACCCTTGAGCAGCACGTCATGCCCACGGAACAATGCTAAGGCATGTGAACAAAGACAGTCTTTGGAAATTGTAATCTTTGGAAATGATGGCAAAAAATTTCCTTGAGAAACATTCAGAAGACCTTACAACCATCTCTGAAGGACAATCCAGACCAATGACCATCAATGACTCCAAAAATGATATCATTCGTTTATGGCATATATTCTATGTTCTCGACATAAGTGACATATTTAGCTTTTAAATTGAGTTGTTACAATTGAATGTCCATCTGTATAGAGAAGGGAATTATTTATTATATGTTTTGCGGCTTGCCAGCTCAATGTTACGTGTCGATGGAAAACATTGCAATTAAACTTGCTAATATGCTCCAAGGAGCCTTACAAATTAGATGGTGGCTACGTTCCATTCCACAAAGCTCATCGTCAGAACAAAGAACACGAGTCTACAGGCCTAGGTTTTTGGTTTTAAACTTTTAACTTTAAGTAATCACGAACACCTATGTCATTAGGGATATTGCAGTGCAGCAGTAGTGATTGCTAAACTTTTTCATGGAATAATAAAATTGAAAAGGAAAACTTGTAAATACCACGGTCCACTGCCGTTGAAGTTGCTCTGTCCACTGCCGCTGAAGCTGCCCACTGCTGCTAAAGCTGCCCACTGCCCACTGCTGCTGAAGTTGCCCACTGCCGCCAGAAATGGTAAATGTGAACGGCTCAAGCCTCAAATCAGTGATCACGGTGTTTGTTCTTCTGGTATGTCGCGGTGCTCTGCTGCCAAGAATAATCACGTATTCTATCAGATATTTGCTTGTGTAAAGAGTTAAAGTCTTAAATATTTAGGGTTTTTTAAGTTTACCTTTGTTATAAATTATTTTTTAAATTTCAATAAAAAAAATTATTTGAAAATTAAATTTTTAATATAGTTTTTTTATGAAGAACCCAACCCGAAGAACCCGAAGAACCCAAGAACCCAAGCACCCGAAGAACCCGAAGAACCCAAGCACCCGAAGAACCCGTTAAAGGAAAAGAACCCAAATTTTTTTTTTGAAGAACCCGGTTCTTCATGGAAGAACCTGGTTCTTCTAGGTTCGTCTGGGAAGAACCCGTACCCGAATCCGGTACTTGGGTGCGGGAACCCGGGACGGGTTCGAGAACCCCACCCCCAGGTGTGGGTACCCGTGCAACACAGCTTGCAACTTTGCCAATATCCAAGGATATCCTCATGTTCTTCTAGATGTTGGTTTGGATAAGATTCCTATGTTTCAAGGAAACAATACAATCACTATCGTCGCTCATCTCAAGAAGTGCACATCCTTCTTGTTAGACATGCTCATGCAACTGCCTACAATCATGAAGATGTTAAGATGAAGCTCTTTGTCCTTTCATTAGAAGATGATGCATTGCAATGGTACTCAGACAAGCTTGATAACTTTTTCAATTCTTTGCAAGCTATCATCAATGCATTTAAGGGTAAATATGTGAAAAAGAAAGAGGGAAGATATTTATTCAAAGCCATCAACAGTATTAAGAAAAATGAAAATGAAACGGTTGAAAAATTCAATCAAAGGTTCAATGGCATTTTCAAAAGTGATTACTCAGGACTATAAGCCTCCTGACAAATCCCTATTAGAACAATACCTTGAAGCATTGTTGTTGATACATCTTATGAAATAAGACGTGCTAAGCCAACTGACTTCGTTGTTGCTCAAGCAATAGCCAAAGAATTAGAAAAGGATAAGAACGCGTCTAGTAAAACAGAAATTCCTGGTTTTGAAAGAGGTCCAGTAAAATCTAAAGGAAAAGAAATAAAGGAGGTAGAGCATGACCAAACTAAGGAATTAACTCAGATGATTAAAGAAATGATTGCCATGCAGTCTAGGCTGATTCAAATGGAACAAAATCAAGCCCAGAATATTCATCCTAGAACTAATAATAACAATCGAGGTAATAACAATCCATGGCCAAGAAAATCCTCCCAATGATCAAAGGCCTCCCACTCCGCTTGAATCCGCCAATGTCATCGATCAGCCTATACCTTTCGGCGAGCCTTATGAAGGATTCCATGAAGAAAGCTCATGTGCCATCGCTAGAAGACTCCTAGATGAAGGAACCAGTGATTAGATAAATAATGTCAATCAGATTTCTTCAAAGGAAATTCGTTGCACAGATATGATCCCCTCATCTTTCACCATCAATAATTTTAGTGATGAAAAGGATCCTATTACGTAGATGTATGGTGAAAATCCGTCTCAAGAATAGATTTTGGAAATTACTAGAAGTAAAGGTTACACGTATCAAAAGAAAGGCAAAGAACAGAATCAAAATAAGCAACAAGTTGCATCTAAAAGTTATCAGTCAGGGTTAAAAATTGATTGGGTTGCATGGATAAACAGTGTTAAAAATTTTCCCCAGTCTTAGAGCTTTTAAAGATTCCTTCCCAAAGCGCTGCATTTTTTAAGGCTTTAGGCATGGCTCTGCGGGATAAGACTGGTGTGCACCAAAAGGATGAAGAAATCAAAATAAAGGATTTAAACTGTTATATGACAAATGAAGATAATCAGCCTTTCTTCCTAACTTTAGAATTTAATGATCGCTTGCTTCACAACTGTATGCTGGATTCTGGGGCCTCAACCAATGTCATGACTAAGAAAGTTATGGACCAGTTAAATTGGGAATTTCAAGGCCCTATCACAATATCTGTTCTATCGCTTCAAAGAAGATTGAAGTCCTCGACGTAGTTAAAGACTTGCAAGTAACCTTGGCTATTTACCCATACAAGATTATCACCATGGACATAGTAATCATCGATGTGCCAAATTTATGGGGAATGCTTTTATCTAGGAACTTTGCAGTTTCTCTAGGAGGATATATTCAGTTGGATCTATCATATGCTACTATTCCCGCGGCGGCAGTGGTATGGTCAGGTTGCACAAAGAAGTCAAAAGGAGATATCATGTTGAAAATCCGAAGAGGCCAAACAATGACGAGGAAATTGAACCACAAGGTCACCCTTCAGAGTATAATCCAGTCGTGACTAAGTTCTTCTCACCTATCCATCATTTTTCTTCATCTCATCTTCCAAACAAGAAAAGAAGGCTCGAATTTGGAAAAGATGTGAAGTGCAATGATGAGATCCTTCATCAACCTAAAAGGGTCAAAATTCAACAGGGGACATCTGACAAGCAGCCTATTAACTTACCTGTATGCAAACAGGTATTCCAAATTGTGCCACAAGGGCGACATTTGATGCCATAGGGCATCCTCTGTATTGTATCTCTAAACCTACACTCGTAGATAGGATTTTATTTATGTCATTAGTTAGTTTTCTTTTCATGCATTTACATTTTATGCCTTTACATTTTGATATGTTAGAATAGGTTTCTTCTATTCCAGGAGATGTTCTATATATACATGATGATTTTGATTTTGAGTGGATATCTATTTGATGGACTTTTGTTCTCTTGGATACAGGATTCTGGAGTCTCACATTCCTTCAACAAAGAACGTGTTCCCAAGTAGAGTCAGATGTTGACCACACTTTGTCAACGGTCCAAGGAAGCAGAATACAAAGATGTAGAGAAAAAATTTCAGAGATCAAAGTCATCAGCCAGCATGATTATATCATTGTAAACCCAATTTCTACAAGTTGTATCGTAAATGACGCTAGTATGACCATTTAATTATGTAACAACATCTAGGTAAGCCTTTAATTTTGGCAAAGGATTTCATCTTAAGAAGTTTTTTAACCTCCCTGAGCTATGTGTGTTTGTAAACACACATAATCAGTAGAGTTTCTCTTCCATCTTAAACTCCAAATCTAGGATGGAATTCGTTGACAAGGTCTTAGGTGAGTCCTAGTGTTATCAAGTCTATTGTAAAAGTCTTTTTGGGAATAATTCTAGTGCATGGTCCCTCGTGCTAAATTATTTTATTACAAGCACACTTGGTTTCATACTAGATCATGTTGTGTCATAGAAATGGGTAGATTATCGAGGGTCTATGTGTAAAAGGTATTTTCCCCTTTCAAGGGTTGATATTGTAATTATTTGATGTAAAAAACATTTTAGTGCATGGTCCTTTGCAATCAAAAACTGTGGCTAAAATATTTGAGGGTGGAAAAATTGTTAATCCCCTCTAGAGTCAATTAATTAATTTTTCTAGCTAAATTAAATTAAAATCTAAGTTGCACGAAATGCCGAAACATTTTGGAGTTTCCAAAAAGGGTACGTTTAGAAATGTCGCTCCCAAAAATGAAAACGTTGGCCGAAACGTCATAATTAAATATATATAATATATATATATATAAATGAATAAATAATGCATTATCTTGCAAGAAAAAAGGGAATAAGACCCATAGATGACAATTTAGAAGGAAAAACAAGTTTATATTAACTCTAATAGATGATTACATGATGGTCGAGTTTCGGCTAAGTTTCAGCCAAGTTTCGAAGTTTCGGGTACGGCTACGACCCAAAGCGTTAGGTTCCTTCAAGTTTCGTGCAACATAAATTAAAATCCTATGCCGGAAAATTAATTAATTTTGAGTCAAAAAAAAAAATTATAGAGATTAATTTATCTCCAAGTGGAAAATAATCAAAAATTCGTGGCTCAAAAAGACATCAATTTTTGGAAGCCCCCCACCAAGGGAAAAATGGAAATTTTAAGAAAAAATGAGCCATTGGACCTTGGTGGTTAAGTCAAAGTCAAATTTTTGAATGAATTAATCAAAAATATTAATTTTTGGATTAATTAAAAGTTGTTTTTATGAAAAATTTGAATTTTTTCTGCAAAACAAAAATTCCACAGTGGAAATTAAAAGATGATCAAGTTATTTTCAACGGTCTAGATTATTTTGACAAGGAGCAAGCCAACTAGTCGTTATTTTCCACTTGGAGGGGTTTCTCTATATGAAGAAGCCATTTAGTTTCTATTGTGAGGAGGATCTATGGATGATCTCTAGATGAGAAAAAATTTGTAACATTGGTATTGCATTGTTGCTCTGCTGAGAACATTTTTATCATAATGGAAAGACTTTGGGGTTCAGTTCATAGTGTTCTTCTTCTGTTGATCTGTGGTATGTGTTAGCTATGTGTTATCCTATACTGTGTTGAATAAAATTTTATGAATTGTTATTTCAATGTCGGTGATGAGAACATTCTATTGATACATGTTATCTTAGGTGATCTGATTCAACAGATGATCTAACAATTTTATTTTGAGAAAATTACAGAGATTTACAAGTACACTAACCCTTGGGTTCCAAGTTCACAGATTGTGGGGAAAAGCCAACTATGTCTGGTCTCTGAGATTTCGTTGTGGTAATTAAGTTTGTAGAAGGGTTTTGGCCAATATATATCTTTTGAAATTATTCATCCATTGTCATTTATTCAAAAAAAAAAATCATAATTATTATTTGATTTTGGGCTAAAAAGAATTAATTTGCTAATGAGAGCTTGTAAATTTAATTTGTAAATATTGTAAATATTTGTAAATTATTTTTCTAATCCTTGTTAATTTGCAGCACTTGGGTATTTGGGGTTTTATATATATATATATATGGAGTTTGAAATTCTTTTATTCATTTTTTGTAGATGATAGCTCAAGGGTTTGAAGCAGCGAATTTTTCTAGGCTACTCATCCAAGCAAGGAAGGTTGATTTAGGCCCTTGAGGTAAGATCTAGCCTCCCCAGCTTCCAGCAACTCAACATCCGCCTGAAGAAGGGAAATCGTCCTACAATTTTGAAGTGATCATTCACCTTTTTTGGCAATTGCAGGGATTCCAAAAAAAAATTAGGCCCTTAGGCATAGCCATCCTCCTCCTCTGCCCTAGTTGTGAGCCTTAGAGGCCTCTCTAGGCCCTCAGCCCCCCCTCCTTTGCTTGGTCGCAACCCCCTAAGGTGGTTTCCCTTAGGCCGCTAGCCCTCTAGCCTTAGCAGCAACCCTTTTTAGGGCCGCAACCTTAGATCGTAGGCCATAAGGGGCCGCGGCCCGCTTCCTTTGCCTTGGTCACAGCCCCTAATGGCCTTAACCCTTACTCGCAGGCCCTAGTAGGGCCTCTCCTTGCCCCACTTCAGCCCTTCAGGGCTTGTTTTCCTTGGCCTTGGACCTATTAGGCCTCTTCCCCCTCATCGTTGCCCATGCTTGGTCCTCCTAACCTTTCATTTGCCCTTTCTAGCCCTAGTGTTGGGGTTTCCTAGCCCTAGCCTCTCAATGTAGCTCTCATTTGGCCATTTCTCAGTCATTGATCTAGTTTGCATTAGTATTTCATCTCTCACACTTAGTTTTGCAATGGTTTTAGAGCTAACTTGGTGGTTGCAGGTTGTCAAGTTCATTGGGAGCCTCTCTAAACACCTACAAGACACTAGACCTCTTGGTTTGCACTCTAACCCTTCATTCTTATCACTATTCTCATTTTGAATTCTGAAGCATTTTATGACAGCAGCATATTCAGGGCCTAAACACATTTAAAATAAGCCTAAGTTTACTAAATAATTCACCTGAGCCATTAAGAGTTAATCTAAAGTCAAAATGGATGCACATAAGTGAATTTTTGTGCACTGTTGGGTAATTTCCAGATCTGATAAGCTTGCTACAGCGATATAAATTCACCTACAGCAGTGGTAAAATAACATAATATTGGCATAATTATCAATTTACAAGCATATTTAATCATTAGAAAATCATTTACATTGTTGGGCTTGCATTTCTTGTGATTTATTGAAGGTTGTCAACTTGTCATAATAATTTAAGGTCTGATATACACTGCATAAAGGTCTAATATAAAAATTACAGTGGTGGAAAAAGGTGTTGAAGGTCATTTGATTTTATTTGACAATCTTTCCTTGCATCTTGTGCATCTTGAAAATCTATTTTCTAGTGGAATTGGGTGTCTATCTTACTGCTGCAAGCATTGGTCTCTTGGCTGCCCCATCTTGCATTTCTGCACTTTTTCATAAGCATATCTCTCATTGCATTAACAAACACAAGTGCTCTAATTGAATTGGTAGGTGTTTGACGAAATTGCTCTAAAAATACATTGTGGATTAGTGCTCTAGTTGTTCATTGTTATCGTTGGTTATTGGATAAGTGGATACATTGTTCTTCATTGATATTGTGGATTTACAATCTTGAATGATCTAAGTCACTCTTAAAGCACTTAATTAAATCTAATCATATTTGTGATAAATCTTGAAGCCAATCAAATTGTGTTCATAAGGAATTTAATTTTCTTTGTGTATCTAACTGGCATATTGGTCTTCCATTGTTATAATTTTGAAGATTTGCTAATTGTGCCTAGAGATCCTTATCTAATTGTTGAAGGGAGCATAACTAATTGTCTATTGGTAATTTCGGCAACATTTTCTAGCACCATTTATTTTGAGCACTTTCTCTTGTGGTGAAGATTCTCGTTATTTATTGTTTAAGTACTTCATTGTTCTAAATTGAGATATCATTAAGTACTTAAGAACCTTAACAATCTCACTTTAAGAATAATCACTCATATTGTGCAGTTTCACTTAGGCCTAGTTTTTTGCATTAATTAACTTACTTCCCAGCATGGGTTTGGTCAATAGAGTGATAGGACCACCTTTCTCACCCAGCTTGTGAAGCCTAGACCCTCTTTAGTGAGTAACACTGTGACCTTGCAGTCATCAGAGCCATAGTCTCTATAGCACTGGAGGCATCAAATGGTTAGAACTCAAGGGGAGGGATCGTTAATCAAGCCATAGCTTGCTTCCCCTTGGTTTCTCTCTCACAACCTACTCTAAAGGCTAGCTTCAAAACAGCTGAGGGAAAGAATTCATCTAATTAGGCATTTAACTTAAAATAAACCAAGATTTTGCATCTCAATTAGATCTTAGGATTTGCATCTCATTTAGGATAGTGAAGCATTCGAAGGCAACAACTATTCATCTAGTTAATTGGTAGATAATTCAATATAAAGCAAATATTTGACTCCATTAAGGCACTAGGCTTTCAACATAATCTAATCTAATCTTTAAACTTGCTAAATTAACCAAGTTGCGAGGCCATTCTATTGTGTCTTCCAAACTTGTCGGTTGTCGACGGGTCTTTCATTCTTCACATTTCATAGGGACTAACCCCCCATAGCCTATTGTAGGGTGATAACTAGAACAGAGAGGGCGGGGATCAGAGTGATAGCGCCCATCCTGAGCATTGTCGCATCTAACCTGTACAATTTGGGCAACAACATGGGAGACTTCTTGACAACAAACAAGTCTGGGAGACACAACTGAATGGCCTAGCAACTTGGTTAATTTAACAAGTCGAAGATTAAATTAGATTTACCTTGAAAGACTAGCGCCTTAATGGAGTCAATTACTTGCTTAAAATAAATTATTTACCCAGTCACCAAATGAACAGTTGTTGCTTAAAAGATGTTTCATTATCCTATATGAAGTGCAAAGCTTACAATCTAAGTGAGATGCAAAATCTTGGTTTATTTTAAAATATATGTCTATCTAAGTGTATCATTTCTCTCAATTGTTTTGAAGCTAGTATCTAGAGTAGGTTGTGAAAGAGAAACCAAGGGGAAGCAAGCTATGGCTTGGTTAACGGTCCCTCCACTTGAGTTCTAACCGCCCAATGCCTCCGGCGCTGCAGAGATTGTGGCTTTGAGATCGCAAGGTCACCGTGTTAACCACGAAAGAGGTTATAGACTTCTCAGGATGGGTGAGAAAGGTGGGCCTATCTCTATATCGACCAAGCTTATGCTTGGAAGTTATTTAATTAGTGCAAGACTAGGCCTAAAATGCAAGTGCAAGATGTGGATGAGTGCTCTTAAGGTGAGACGATTAATGATCTTAGGTACTTAAAGTCAAGTTACAATGATTTTCTATTTAGGACAATTAAGTACTTAAACAATGAATAAATAACAATTTTCACCACAAGAGAAAGTGCTCAAGGTGAACGGTGACTGAAAATGTTGCCAATACCAATAGACAATCAAATTAACAAGATCAATGTTTCTTGACACAATTAGCAACCTTCAAGATTATAACAATGAAATGCCAATTAGATACAAGAAAGGGGTCCTTATGAACACAATTAGATTCTTTGTCACAATTATGATATAATTTGATTAAAGTGCTTCAAGAGTGACTTAGATTATAAATCCATAAGAGTTATTTATTCAACAATATCAATGAAGCAATAAATTCACTTACCTAATAATAATAACAATGAGAAACAAGAGCATTAATCACAATGTATTCTTGGAACAATTAACTAATCTTATCAATCAATTACCAATTCAATTAGAGCACTTGTACAAATTAGAAATATGCTAATGCAAGAATGCAAATGGATGCCAAGAATGCAAAATGCAATGGAATGCAAGATGGAGCAGACAATAGATAAATGATTGCGGCAATAAAAATATCACCAAATTCCATTAGAAAATTACTAGTTAATAAACACAAGATGCAAGGAACAAGAGCTAAGTGAAATTAGATGACATTTAACACTTTTTCCACCACTGTAAATTTTATGTCAGACCTTTATGCAGAGCATATCAAACCTTAAATTATTATAACAGTCTTCAGTAAATGATAAAAAATGTCAAATAATGCTAGCCCAATGAGTGCAAATGATTTGTCAATGACAAAATATGTTTGTAAATTGATTATTAGGCCAAGACTATGTTATTTTGCCACTGTTGTAACTTGTAAGTGAATTTGTATGGCTCTAGCAAACATATCATATCTGGAAATTAACTTACAGCCAAAAAAATATTCACTTATATGCACCCAATTTGGCTTTAGATTATTTCTTGATGCCTTAGATTATTAATGGATTTAGGCTTGATTTAAATGTGTTAAGCCCTTAAATATATTGTTGTCACAAATGCTTCAGAAATTGAAATGAGGGCAGTAATGAAACTAGAGGGTTAAAGAGAAAACCAAGAGGCCTAATGGCCTTGTAGATGGCTACTAAGACTCCCCATGAAATTGACAACCTTCAATCACCAAGTTAGCTCCAAAACTGCTGCAAAACCAAATGTTAGAGATGAAATATAAAATCAATGATTGAATGAGGGCTAGAAATATAGAATAGGGCTAGGAAACTCCAACACTAGGATTGGAAATGGCGAACGAAAGGCTGGAAGGGGAAAACAAGGATAGCAATGAGGGAGGAGAGGCCTTAGAATGCCACGGCAAGGGAAATCAAGCCCCTTTGGGTTGACATTAAGCCCAAAAGGGCTAGCGCTTGGCTAGAAGAGGCCCAAAAAGGGTCAATGGCCAAGGAATAATCCCTTTTAGGGCTGCGTTCAGGGGTAGAAGGGGGGCCAAGGGAGAAAAGGAAGGCCTTCCTCTTCTTATATGATCCTTCTCTTTGACCCCTTCAATAGATCTTCAAGATGCCTTTTTCTTTCCTCCTTTACCTTAGCTCCGATACCATGTTGAGAAATCAATGCATGTAGGTATCAGGGTTTGATTCCTCTTTTCTTGATAATTACTTGTGATTTATGTTGGTTTCTTTTACTTCTTTATTATGTTGTCTTTCATCAAGCAATTACCAGATTAAATGTATATGAAGATCACAAGAACAAAAGACACAAGATGTAGGCACTCAATCAAGGCAAAACCCCTGTTTAGGGAAAGACCCAGTCCAACTCTTCCACTAGTAGATTCAAATCAAGATGAGACAATTCAAGACCCTTTAGACCTAGACAAAGACCTCCTCCAATCACCAAGTCATCCCTTCCTTCAAATAGATGACCTCTGCCAAAGTTTCCAAGTGTCAGCTCTTCAAATGCAGCTTCAATCCATAATTTAGGCCCCTAGCTTCAGAATTTCAGACCTGCAATTAATTCAGAAATTTCGGCCCCAACTTCAGTCTAGAAACCCTAGCAATCTTTGCACGTGTGAGAGAGAGATGCCTAGAAACTTTGATTTTCCTTTTTTCTTGAATTAGGTCCTCTTCTCTAGCATTTCGCTCTCTTTTTCGTCCTCTTTCTCTTTGTAGATCGAACTTGTGTGAGTGTGCTTCCAAGTGAGTCCAGTTGCCCCTATTTATATTGCTTCCATAGGGTCGAATTCTCTAGGACATGGCCGACTTGGTGAGGAGGGACAAAATGACTATTTTGACTCAAAAATAAAAAATAAAAATTTACAAGATACAAAAGCCCAAGAAGGGTCTAATAAATATGACAATGACTCTTTTGACTCTTTACAAGACCTAGAAGCCTTCAATGGAGGCTATGACCTAGAAAATAAATGAAAGAGCATGAAACCCATGCTTCAATAATATTTTTCTTTTACAATAAATTTTCGTTTGACAAATATAATTATGAAGACCGACACTAGTTACATTCTTCAACAAATCTAACAATGGGAAGCCTCCCTTGTGGTGAAAATCCACTAAAGAGCAGGAGGCAGTGATTGTGGTGCCACACCTCATGGTGTTGTCACTTGGTCTAGCTCTTGCCTTGTGAGCTCCCCTCACAAGACCTACTAGATTTTGAGGCAACATGATCTAAAATTCTACTTTCTCCATATGAAATCCCATGAGGTTGGAACTACTCTCAAACATCTTGAAACAATTAATGATAATGTTAAATTCTCATTTATCTTTCACTTTCATCCTTTAAATTTAATTGTCAAATTCTCCCTTATCTTTCATTTTCATCCTTTTACTTAAATTTTTAAAATTACCATTAATTGCATAGTATTATTAGGGAATATGGTCAAATACTAGGCTTCCCCAATCATAAATTGTTGTTTCTTTTTTTTAATTGCATCCAAAAGAACCTTGGTAGCGTTGTACGAAATCTGCCAGTTTGGTACCGAACCAGCTTGTTCTGGTCCATGACAGCAGTTTAGACCGGTTTTCCCTCAAAAACAGTCAAACTGCCCAGTTCAGCCCGGTCTAGTCTGATTCTTATAACACTGGTAGAGAGGAGACACAACAGGAAACCAAACAGTTGAAACCATTGAATACATACCATTTAAAATCACTAAGCAAATTAGTCACTATGCATTCAGACAGCGTATGCCTCCATTTATGCATATATCTTCAGTGACAAATGTACATAATTTATGCTTGTTTGAACATTGCCACTAGAGGGGGTACAAGGAGAACTACTTCTTCCTACAGTTGAAGATTATACACCGAGTGCACCTGCGGAGCAGATTAGACTCAAAATGATAATCACTGAAGAAAGCTAAAGCGTATGAAAGAAGCAAAGCCTCATGATTCTTTCCTTGTGTCTCTTTGGTACCAAAAGCCTCACATTGAAGAGGTGCGATCCAAAATGGATCATTAAGAAGTCGAAGTGGCTTGGCTTGTTGAAACATCAAGGCTCCAAAATCGACTAGGGCAGAATAATAATGCAGCATGCCATGAAACCGGCTAGCTATGAGCATGAAGCCAACAGGGTATCCACTATTTATTAAAGAATGCTTCCTAGTCTAAATCGACTTGCAAGGGATGTGAAGTCAACTTGGCTCACCAAGCAAGTGAAGTCATCTAGGCTTATCGAATGAACTAGGCAGATGTGCCTGGCAATGCAGACTAACTCATAATACCCGTACAAGGAAGGGGCAAGGAAGGGTATGTCGACTTCTGAATTTCGAGAAAGGCCTCAACTCCTACAAGTGATGAAGAACACCAGTCAAACTTGTTGATGCTCTGCCCTAGTATCACTTCGATGCTTTGATTTTGTTAGGAACCCATTTTTTCATTGTTGTTTGAAAGATCTTATGATGTTTACATCATTGCAGTTTATCCATTTTCTCTTTCACTTATTGGCAACCCAAAAGGGATTGATTTGTGGTAAATGAAACCAACCACTCCAATTATGATTTCACTCGTAATGGTGTTGGTGACCGAAAGTGTATATTCATAAGAAATAAAACCAAATACTAGCAGTACGGTTTAACTCGTAGCGGTGCCGATGACTAGATGTGTCTTTACTATGGAAAATGAAACCAGCCGCTAAAATGGACAAAGATAAAGTTGAACACTGAAAAGGGAAGGTTGGCTTGGACAAAGATGAAGTAGAAGAAAGAAAGAAATTATTTTAACGTCCACGAGGCTAAAGATAGCCTATGGGACAGATTGCTTCTTCATCTGCTTGATGTATTTGGCCCTTTTTCTGTGAAGCTTCAAAATAAATCCTCCCAGCTTCTCGACAAACCCCTCGTTAAATAGATTATCCCAAGAGCTAGCTGCCAGCATATCTGCATAACTTTCCCTGTTGTCTTTGAAGGCCTCACATTCTAAAATGAAATGTTTTTCTGTTTCCACTTTTCCAAAAAAACAAAAAATGCATACCCTTTTCTCCCACACTTCCTTTGGCCTTTTCCAACGCCCTGTTTCACAACGGAGTTGATGAGAATTAGTCCTTAATTGAGCAATAAGAATTTTGGCTCTCCAAGAGATATTGGCCTCTATGTATG